>CAUYRH010109943.1:0-13560 GCA_963574655.1 Perodicticus potto
TCAACAATAAATAATGTACATATTGTTTTATACAATTGCTTCACAAAATGGTTAAGACAAAAAAGGAGAAAAACTATGTGGTTATACTATTTTTTATAATTATGTCATACATCTTTACTTATGTTCTTTAAAAAAAAAAAAGAGCTGAATTCTAAGTATTCTCCAAACATCTTTCCAAAAGGAACGTATTGCTTTGCATTCTCACCAGCAATGTAGGAGTTTTCCCTTTTCTCCACATCCACGCCAACATCTCTGGTTCTGGGATTTTGTGATGTGGGCTAATTCTACTGGAGTTAGATGATATCTCAAAGTACTTTTCACTTTCATACTTCAACTTCTGTTCTCTGTGTAATAGCTAGTGTGATCTTTTAAGAAATCAAAATTATTTCAGTTTACCCCCTGCTTCAAACCTTTAATGGCATCCACCACACTGAAAACACAATCCACATCCTATTTCATGGTCTGTAGGGCCCTGTATCTTTTGGCCTCTCTAATTCTCACTTCTGATACTCTTCTTGCTCCCAAAATCTGTCATCCAAAATTCATCCATGTAATAAAAAACACTTGTACTGCCTAAATCTATTGAAAACAACAACAAAAAAGGTCAGTCTTCTTTTTGTTCCTGAAATATCCTTTTCTTTTTCTGGGATATTGTAGCTGCTGGTACCTCTGCTGGAATGCTCCTCTTTGGGCTCCTTCTGTGTCCAGTCCTCCCAGTGGCCCACTCATCCTTCAGATCCTGTCATAAATGCCGCTTCCCCTGAGCTCCCTATTTAAAGTAGGGCATTTTTATTATTCTCATTTAAAGCACCTGATTTTTTTCTAGTTTGTGCCATGGCTTCATGATCTATTATTAGTTGTCAGTTTTATGTTTCTTTAACTAGAATATAAGTCCCAAAGGTGAACGTCTTTTCTGTCTGAGCTTCCTTAGCTCTCCAGTGTTTGCATTTATTCAGGGGCTGGTTTAATTGTGGGTAAGGTTTTGGCACTGGGTGGCTGGTGACCTGGGTTTCCTACACTGCCATTGTGATCTTGTAACTTGTGTTTCTTCTTCTGTAACGTGGGGAATCTATCTCACAGAATTGTGACAATTAAATTAGATAATACATGTAAATCATTTGACACCATGCTAGCACATTAGTAAGTGCTCAGTAAATTTAAACCAGCAATATAATACATACTTAGTAATTATATAAAATAATAAATCTATGAAAATAGAGTTCTGGGGAGAATTTCTTTTAGGTACCCCTCTCCTATCTTTCAAATTTATTTGCTAACTATTTTACCTTTCTTGAATCTAATCTTAACTTACACTCTTTCCTTTGCTCCCATTCCCAGCCCCTGAGGCAAGTCCCTTTATATTTTTATCATAATCCTTGAAAGAGGAAAATAAATCATAGCAGGGTAACAGGCAGCCTGGTCTTACTTACGTTTGTTAGCTTGCATGTGGTACAAAGCAGGTTGTAGCTGACTGAGTTGATTGGTACATCCATTTGCCCTTTCAGCTTTCCTCTTTCTGCTTCAGTTTTGTTTGTGAGTCTATTTGTGATTCTGGAAAGATAATTCTATATAGACCTGTAAAGATAACATCTGTTAGTATAAACTAGAATTCAGCCAACTACAGACAACCAAATCCAGGCCTCTATCACTTTTTGTAAATAAATTGGAACACAGCCACTCTTACTTATTTGTGTGTTATCTATCCCTGCTACAATGGTGGACGTTAGTAGGAGTTTGTTGACAACGGGCCTGAGCTAATCAGGGAGATCGTCTTTTCCTTCTGGTGACTAAATGTGAGCAGGTGACCCTGTCTTGGCCAATTAGAAGTCAGAGGAAGTTTTTTTGATCATAAGAAAGATTGAAGAGATGATTCTTTATTCTGTCTCTGGATATTTTCTTGCCTGGAGGTGATGCTTGTAACTACTATAACCATCTTGTTGCCTGTTTAAGGATGACGCCAACCCTGATAAGGAAAGAAAGAGAGGTAGAATCTGAGTCCTTGAGGACATCCTTGAGCCGTTCAATCAGTCAACCTTGAAATATCTCCTGTCTTGACAACTTCATGTTATATAAGAAAATTGTTTCTTTTTCTTCTGGGTAGCTACCTAGTAATGGGATTGTAGAAATAGATGAGAGTTTTACTTTCAGTTCTTTGAGAATTCTCCATATTTCTTTTCATAGAGGTTGTATTAGTTTGCAATCCCACCAGCAGTGTAGAAGTGTTCCCTTCTCTCTATATCCATGCCAGCATCTGCAGATTCAGGATTTTGTGATGTGGGCTAATCTCACTGGAGTTAGAATCATTTTACCATAAAGACATTTGCACCCAGAATCCTTATTGCAGCTCAATTCACAATTTCCAAGACATGTAAGCAGCCCAAGTGCCCATCAACCACAGATTAATAAACTGTGGTATGTGTATACCATGGGGTACTATTCAGCCTTAAGAAAAGATAGAGACTTTACATCTTTTGTTTACCTGGATGGAACCAAAATACATTCTTCTTAGTAAAGTATCAGAAGAATGGGAAAAAAAGTATCCAATGTACTCAATACTGATATGAAACCAATATATGAACAACTACATGCCTATTAGAAAGAAAAACCCAAGTATAGTCTAGTGAGAGGGAGGAGAGAGGAAAGGGATAGGAGGGGGAGGGAAGGGAGGGTGATTGTCAGAATCTCACCTGACCTGCACAATGTGAGGGTGTTCAGCACACCCCTTGGATGAAGGGCTCAACTACAATTTGAACTTTACCTTAGCAATGAAACAATGTGACCTAAACATTCGTACCCCCATATAAAACTGAAACTAAAAAATTAAAAACATTGTTTTCTTGTTTAAACTCTTTTGAGTAGGAGTTGTCTTTTACTTGTAGCCGAACGTATTCTAATGGGTCCATTGGGACTTAACACTTGTGCTATGAATGAACGAGGTATGAGGCAGAAGTGTAGCTCTGTCTCTTTCATTTGGTCCTAGAGGGGTTGGTTTATTGGCTGACTGGCCTGCTAGATGTGTCCATAAAACTCAGATTTCTTCTTAATATCTGCTAAAGTACTGGGGAAATTCTTTAGAAATGGCTTTTTTGTTATAAGGTGTTACAAAACCATACAGGAAAACATCATCATATTTTAGACAATAGACAAGGATTGTGTAACCAACTCAATTTCTAAAAAGTATATGTGCTAGTCAGGCTGTTCCTCGGGGCTGAACATTGTACTTACATGTTGTCACATCATGTAAGCATCTAAGATGATGGATGAGCTCCTTACTGATTTGACAGCTTTTATCTGGAAATTCCAGAATAAATGATAAATGACTTATTTACTTATTATTATACTTTCTAATTAAAGAAAACAGTTTAGTCTTATCTTTGCAACTCTCTCTATGTTTGTAAGAAAAGAAAGTTTAATACGCTTTCTCCATTTCCCAAGTGGGCATGGCATTTCTAGGGTTATTCTTCTGCTCTTCCCTCTATACATAGGGAAAAAGGGATATGATTTATAATTACTAAAAATTATTAATATTCATTGAGCATGTATGCTCAGATGATACAAAGAGATATAAGACTAAATTCCTGCTCCCACAGAGATTAAAATTTGACCAGGAATATAGGTTTTGTAATAAGAAAGTAAAACTGTGGTGTTATATCAGTGGTGTAGGTTAAAAGGCTCAAATAAGAGATTTTGATTCAGGAAAGGATCCATTGAGAAGTGTTTAATGGATTGGTAAGAAGAGAAGAATTTAGTTAAATGTGTGTGAGTGGGTAAATGAGCACATTGCATTTAGAGATTAGTAATTAGACCCGTTTGCTGAATGTTGGGATTATATAGAAGTTGGGGTTTAAGAAGACTTTCAGGGCTAGGTCATAGAGCCTTTAGAACGATGGGCAAGTGGCAATTTTAATAATCCATGACTGTTTTTGCTAAAAGAAGACGAGAGGCAGTAGTATAATTCTAATATAATTCAAATTTAATATAAAAATATAGTTATTAGAAAGATTCAGCAGCAGCAGTTATTAGCTCCCCTCCAAAATTTGTAAGATTTCTCTTATTTTAATAATTTAGAAAGCCGATTTTCTCTTCTCTTTTGAATTTTTACACTGATAATTTTCAGTTATGTTATTACATTAAAACAGCTTATCTCCTCAACTCCTTGGTTTATTCTAGAGGTCACGGCTTTGTCTCGTTCACTGTTAGATTCCTCGTGCTTATTCATGGGAGGGTGTCACTAAAAGATGGTTAAATGAACTCAGTTCTGGGTTTCAGTCACTTCATTTTATATGATTTTATTTATACTCTTAGTAAGTCTATGTAGTCTTTATAGTTGTGGCATTTTTAAGAAGATAGAGGATCATAATGAAGGTTTCCAAAATCTGACATTCTAAAATTATTTTTTAAAAATAATCAATCTGGCTTGGTGCCTATAGCTCAGTGGTTAGGGCTCCCGGCCACATACGCTGGGGCTGCTAGATAACAATGACAACTACAACAAAAAAATAGCTGGGCATTTTGTGGTGGGCGCCTGTAGTCCCAGCTATTTGGAAAGCTGAGGCAAGAGAATTGCTTAAGCCCAAGAGTTTGAGATTGCTGTGAGCTGTGACGCCACGGCACTCTACCTAGGATGACATAGTGAGACTCTGTCTCAAAAAAAAAAACAAAAACAAAATAATCAATCTGTTTTAGTTAGTATACATTGTAATCTACTTTGGATAGAATTCTTTTATTAAATTTCAGAATATTAGAGGGTTCACATGTTTCATTTACGTGCTTTGTTTTTGTACAGATTGAGTCAAAGTCATAAGTATGCCCTTCACCTAGAGTGTACACGCTGTGGCCAATATGTGTGAATTTACCCGGCCTTTCCTCTTCCCTCCCTCCAGCTTGATTTTCATTGAGATTTATTTTCCATATGTGCACTTAAGTGTTGATCAATTAGTTCCAATTTGGTATTGAGTACGTGTGTTAGTTTCTCTTAATCTTGTGGTGTTCCCCTTTGAAGCATCGTTTCTAGTTCCATTCAGGTTATCACAAAAGATACTAGATTGCCATTTTTTATGGCCAAGTAGTATTCCATGGTATGCATATACCACATTTTATTAATCTATTCATGTATTGGGTAGGTACTTTAGTTATTTCTACATGTTTGGGATTGTGATTTGTGCTGCCATGAACGAATATTCAAGTACAGGTGTCCTTTTTGTAAAATGACCTTTTTTCCTTTGGGTATATACCCAGCAGTGGGATTACTGGATCAGCTGGTAGGTCTATTTTTAAGTTATTTGAGGTATCTCAAAGAGGATGTATTAGTTTGCAGTCCCACCAATAGTGTGTAAGCGTTTCTTCCTCTCTGTGTCCGTGCTGGCACTTGTTGTTTTTGGACTTTTTGATCAGAGCCATTCTCACTGGAGTTAGGGGATATCTCATTGTGGTTTTGATTTGCTCTTCCTGAGGACTAGAAATGTTGATCATTTTTTCATGTGTTTATTGGCCATTAGATTATCTTCTTTTGAAAGTTTCTGTTCATGTCTAAAGTTATTTTGAATCAGAACATCAGTGAAGACATTCAACAAACCTTTTTTGAACAATACAGTTTTGTCCCCATAATAGCAATTTATGGTATTTAAGAAGCAAATTTACCTTTTAATTCAATGTGATTAGACAGTCTTTGCTGGGAAAGACAAAGTAAGCAGGTTAGGTATTAGTGATAATTGCTTTTTCCAATTTTTTTTCACATGAATGTAGCTTAGGAAATAATTGGGTCTGATTTCTTTGGTGTAAGATTGGGGTCAATCTTTATCCTTTTTATTTGGATTTGATCTCAACTAAAGATTCTTGAGTTATATCTAGGAATACTTGTTTTAGAAAATTCTTTTATTAGAATGTTTTTTAAAAAGAACCAGTTTCATATTATAGCAGCAGTTTTCTTTCCTTCGTTGATGACACTATTTTTATCTATCCACTGGAAAAAGCATATGATGTAATTTCCTCTCAAAATCTATTATACCCTTCTTCCTTAGTGACAGAAACCTTGGCATTGTGCCTACTTAAATGACCTTTTCCCCAGCTCCTTTACAGCTGTGGCCATTGAACGGGTTTTGGCAAATGAAATAGAAACAGATGTATCAGGTAAGATTTTCAGAAGGGCTTTTTAAAAGGGAGAGAGCACAGCTTCTCTTTCCCTTCTGTTCTTTTTGTTTTGCCGACTGTCCTGTGAATATAATGTTTGGAGCTTTAGCAGCTACCTTGGATCCTGGGGTGACCTAGAGGATAGAAAACAAGGGAGTTGGGGGTGAAGCAGGAGGAGAGAAGAGCCTCATGGCCTTATGGAGCTTCCAATGTGGCTCTGGACTATCCGGCTTATGCTGGAGACTGCTCTAGCATAATAGAGCTGGGGCAAATTTTCCCAACTGCCAACATAATTTAGTCATGACTGTTATAATCAGAAAAAATTATGAATGCATTTTGAAAGTGAAAGACTATAAATTCTTCTTATAGACCGTGTACATGATGATATCATCACTAGAAATAAGGAAAGCTCGGGGTAGAACCTATTTTCCTAGAAAGAAAGGCCGTGTGGTATACTAGATAAAACAGCCTCAGAAGTAAGAATGTGTCTTGGAGTGTTAGCCCCAGTGCTGTCACTGACCAGTTATTCAGTGACACAGTTATTTAATAACATTAATACTTTTGTTCCCTCAGCTATAGAATGAATCACCGTTATTCACCTGATGTTTTCTCTGTGCTGACTATGTGAGACCCTTTGATCATTCTTGGGACTTCCATAGCACTTAATCTGTATCTTACCTGTATGCCCATTGCCTCCTGTTATGATACGTGATAGGTCTAAATGTGATATAAATTTATAAATAAATCTGTGATTTATTCTTTTACAATGATAGATTTATAAACAGTGCTTGTGCATTTGCCACTCAGGTGAATAAATTCATTTTTTTTATGGCAAACATATTCTATAGCTTAAAGAAACAAACCTAGTTTATTTTGACAGACATGTTTTCCAAGCTCTATGGTCATAATGCTTTGCAGTTGAAGCATATATTTCAGGGAAAGGAAATCAGATTTTTGTAGTGGAATCTTGCAGTGGGAAGCATGAAGAAAGGAGCATTTTATGATGAGGACCACAAAATGTATAGTTTAAAGGCTTTTAAATAAGCTTTTGGGCCACTTGGCTAGTTATTTGACTTTGCTCTTTCTTCAGTGTACTGTAATGGTTCTCAGAAAGTAAATAATCTCTGACCTGTTTTTTGTTTTCCTGAGAAGAGTAATAGGTAGCTCAATATTTTGAATTCTTAAGGAGCTAAGATTTACAAGATCATTTCTTCACATGGCAACTATTATTAGTTCATTTTCTGTGGCTTATAATAGAGTAGTTAAAACTGGGTAATTTATAAAGTAAAACATTTTTTGTTAGTTATGGGGGCTGGAAGTCCAAGGTCAAGGGGCTACATCTGGTGAGACCCTTCTTGCTCGTCAGGTGGCAATGCGCTCTCTGAGCGCTCTTTCCTCTTACAAAGCCACTCCCATGACAACCCAGTAGTTTATAACCCATTAATTTATTCATGGCGGCAGAGCCATCATGATCCAATCACCTCTTAAAGGTTCCACCTCTCAATACTGTCTGTCGCATTGGGAGTTAAATTTCAGTATGAGTTTTGGAGGGGACAGATACTCAAATCAGAGCAACACTCTTAAAGTACTATTTGACCTGTTTTCCTTTTATTTTACCCAAGGCTAAATAGAAGAACTTACAGCTTCGAATTTTAGGGACTTAAAACACTAATAAAGACATCATTTTTGTTATATTTCAATGTTTGTTAATTTCCAGCTACTTAAGATCTCAGTTTAACGAACACAGTGTGGTGAGGGCATTCCACAGAAAGAAGCAAGCCACAGAAAACAAGCATCAGAGATGGTGGCCAGAACTGCTACGTGGAGATAAAGTATGAGCTAAAAATGAAAATCAGCTCTGGCTCACAAGTTTTGTTTCAGTCAGTTCTGTATAAGTGGTAGTAAGTGACAATGGCATGGCAGTTCTCTATTAAATATAAAAGATAAAAATATGTGCAAATGTTACTTTAAAGATGGAGCTCTGTTCTTGTATCCTTGTTTACATTTCCAGTTTTTCAGAACACTTTGAAATGCAATCACAGTCTATCCCTAGTGGCCTATTTGTGCCCACTTACTGCTAGCCTTCCTGCTCCAGGCTTTCTGGAATTGTAGCCAAGGTAGCAGGAAGGCAGGGTACAGGAATCACCAGTCTCTAAATGTGTACATATTTTGTATGTGCTTGTTTTACTACTACCTTCATTATAGCTAAGCAGAAAGCTATTTGGAGCCCAGAGCGCATAGCCTATACTATTTAAAAGAGAAAGAAAGTCAACATTGATTAAAATTGTATCTTTAAAAAAAATCTATGATCTAGTGGAGGCACTAATTATGAAACTTAAGAAAATAGATGATTGGTTGCCCTCATGTGTTCATTTCAAAAACCTGAAAATGACATTTTTTATGAAGGATTTTTGCTATTTTTATTTGTTATTACTAATGGTTTTGTGATACTGTGTCTTAGGTCGGGTCAGTTTCCACTTAAATTGCTTGGTATACATGAAAGAAAAGTACATTTACTTGTTTAGGTTTTCTCTTCATTTTCTTTAAACTTTCGAGAGAAATTTATTTTAGGATAATGGGATATATTTTGGTTCATTGTCTCATGCAACAAAACATGTGCTGTGAATCAGTCGTGTGTGCTTTAAGGCTCTGTGCTAGGGTCTATGAGATCTGTAGAGAGAGAAGTGATACTATCCTTCCTCTTGGTTGCTTGGAATCTTTAGAGCTGTAGTCCCCAACCCCAGGCTGCAGACTGGTGCAGGTCCACGGCCTGCCAGGAACCAGCTGCACAGAGGACGTGAGCACTGGGCAAGTGAGCAAAGCTTCTTCTGTGTTTAGCGCTGCTCCCATCACTTGAGCACTGCCTGAGCTCTGCCTCCTGTCTCAACAGGGGCAGCATTAGATTCTCAGAGGAGCTTGAACTGTACTGTAAACGGCACATGTGAGGGATCCAGGTTGCATGCTTCTTATGAGAATCTAATGCCTGATGATCTAAGGTGCAGTGGAGGCGTGAAGCCAGTGGTGGGGAGCGGCTACAGATACAGATTATCATTAGCAGAGGCGTTTGACTGCACAGAGATCATAATAAATCAATTGCTTGCAGACTCATACCAAATACCACCCCCTTGACTCTTGTCTGTGGAAAAATCCTATTCCATGAAACCAGTCCCTGGTGCCAAAAAGGTTGGGGGACGCTGCTCTGGAGGAAGAGGGAGACAGTGCCTGCCATGTAATGTAAATGTAACAAGAATACTTTATTATCATCTTGATACAGATATGCTTTTTGAAAACTCTGTAAATTGTTTTGTAGTAATAGTGGCTGTAATTATGTAGCAGGTTACTATGTCTTTCCAGGTAACACTATTGTAGACTGCATGTTTGTGTCTTGTCACCCCCCACCAAATTCATGTTGAAGTCCTCACTTCCAATGTGATGGTATTTGGAAATGAGGCCTTTGGGAAGTACTTAGGATTAGATCAGGTCATGAAGCAAGGGTCTTATAGAAAGATGATGTGATATATATATCACATGATGATGTGATGATGTGTGTATATACACACACACATATACATATACATACATACATACATACTAGGTATATATCCAGAAGACCAAAAACCACATTATAACAAAGATATTTGTACCAGAATGTTTATTGCAGCCCAACTCATAATTGCTAAGTCATGGAAAAAGCCCAAGTGCCCATCGACCCATGAATGAATTAATAAATTGTGGTATATGTACACCATGGAATATTATGTAGCCTTAAAGAAAGATGGAGACTTTACCTCTTTCATGTTTACATGGATGGAGATGGAACATATTCTTCTTAGAAAAGTATCCCAAGAATGGAAGAAAAAGTATTCAATATTCTCAGCCCTACTATGAAACTAATTTATAGCTATGGGAAAAGGGGCAAAGGAGGGGAGGGGGGAGGATGGGTGGAGGGAGGGTAATTGGTAGAATCACACCTACAGTGCATCTTAGAAGGGTACAGGTGAAACTTACTAAATGCAGAATGAACACAATAACTAAGAAAATGCCATGAAGGCTATGTTAACCAGTTTGATGAAAGTATTTCAGATTATGTATAAAACCAGCACATTGTACCCCATGATTGCATTAATGTATACTTGTATGATTTAATTAAAAAAAATCATTGATATAAAAAAAAAAAGAGATGATGTGAGATCTCCCTTTCCTCATGGACGTTCCAAGGAAAGTCCATGTGGGGACATAGCAAGAAGGCAGCCATCTGCAAGCCAGGCGTCTTCACCAGGGAAGTTAGTACCGTGATCTAACTGGACTTGCCAGCCTTCAGACTATGAGAAATAAACTTCTGTTATTTAAACCATCCAATCGGTAGTATTTGATTGTAGCATTCTGAGACAAGACGAGCTCTCTGCTGCGGAGCAGTCCTCTCAGGAGACATGGGTTGTGATGGCTATGTTTTCAGGTTTCATTACTGGAGGTCCCAAATCTGGTCACAGTGAACTCAACGGGGTACTTGAGATTCTTCTGCACCATCACATCCTTAGATTACAGTCTGTTTGAATAGAGGCTTTGCAGTCTTTTAATAAAGGCCTATACTTACATTTATTATTAAGTATTTGATTCACAGACAATACTATGGCAACCATCAAAAATTAAATTTAAAAGTCAATATCTCCTTTACCATTTTTATTAAGATGCTCTCCTGAAATGTATATTTTGAAAACATTTTGTACGGAATTTTAAGGTTTTTCTTGAAAGAAACCATATATTTACTGTTGTTTTCTTCACTACAATCTTTCCTATAGGAGGTTGAACTAAGCCCAGGGTGGTGGGGAGTGTTGCCTGTGCGTAGATTTTCAGTCATCTTTAGAAAGGACTGTGCCAGACATGACTGTTCTCAGATTAGGCTTTGGACAGAGGCTAATTTTTCTGCTTTAAAGTTGAAATGGCTAATTGTCAACCCAAACCTTATTTATTTAGTTTAGTCATGAAACTGGGTACTTATGACCACAGATGATTTAGATTCCTTGCTTCTTATCTTAATGGGTCTGTGAGAATTCTTTTCAGTCTTTTGTCCAGATTGTCCAAACTTACCAACTGCAATGTTATTTTTGGGCTTACTTACATACTGGTGAGTGATGTACGTGTAGAGTATGGGGTGTGGCGATGTAAGTGTGAACGTTTCTGTAATGTTGGAGAGCTGCCTTGGCTCTTCACACAATGACTTTGGTGGTTTCAAGTATGAACATTTGATTAGTTTGTTTTTACTAAGTTGAAGTAGAATTTGAACCCCATGCAAAATCCATTTCCTAATTATTCATTTCTACAACATTACTATTAGGAAACATGGTTTTAGTTGAATAGCAGCATTCTCATTTTAGTCCAGATTAGATGTGTGAGGGGATGCGCTTGTACAGTGAAGATGATTACGTCTGGACTATTGAGAAAAATTGGTGAATAAAATGTCTTAGTTTTGGGTATTAGGGTTGTCTCTTCCTGAAAAGGAAGATGCTGTAACCATGTTGAATATGTTTGTGACACTTTGGAGTCCTTCTGAAGAAGGACTTGTAATTTAGTTGTTTTTAATTTCAAGTTAACAGAGGTACAAATTTTTAGGTTACATTGTTCTCACATTCAAGGTAAAGTTCCAGTTGTAGAAGAGCCCTCCACCCAGGGGGCGTGCTGAACACAGTCACTTTGTGTACATTAGGTGAGGTCCTGGCAAGCGCCCTGCCTCCCTCTGCCAGTGGCCCTCCCCCCTTCTCTCCTCCCCTCTCTGTCCTCTCTCTACATCTCTTTCCTTCCCTAGACCGTATTTGTGTTTTATCATTCATGCGGGCATGTAATTGTTTATGTATTGGTTTCATATTAATATTGAGTACATTGGATAGTTGTTTTTCCATTCTTGAGATACTTTACTAAGAAGAATGTGTTTTAACTCCAATGCCCATCAATACTTCTTCTAATTTTTGAATTACAAAGGCTCTCCAGCCTCAGAATTAGCTGCACCTTAATACCATTTAGGATGTTAATGCTCTATGAATCTACCCATGGAGAGATTTGGACCTTTCAATTGAAATTTTTCAATTAGACGAAATTATAAATTCTTCTAGTAAGAAACTGTTTACCAAGTGCCTATTATTTTTCTAGAACTGTTCAGGGTCCTTGAGGCACATTCAGTTTATGCATCATCTCAGCTCTGTGCACGTATCTTGCTGTCTGACTACTGCTGCTTCCCACACTTGTGAGTGTTGCTTGAAGGAAGAGCCCAACAGCATTTTGCTTCATGCCCATGTCGTGTGTCTCTTGCCCTCTGGTTTCCGTCTTGCCACCAAAACACTGTGAGGCCTGTTCATCACACACACATTCAACCTGAAATTCCCTAGGAGTTAACATTCCATGTGACCAAACTTTCTCTCAGGGAGAGAAGGGAATTCATGGATAAATTTTCATTTTTCCTACTCTTGAATTGGCTATTCGGAGACCCACCCAGTTGCTTCATACCACTTCCCTGAAGACATTCTGCTAATCTGAGCCATCCATATATAAGAAAGCGGCGGCCAACTTGGTGACCCACAGTCTTATGTTTGTTCTCTCTCCTTTTCTGCCTTCCTTCTGCATCCCTGGAATGGTACTTCTCAATAAAGCATTATCACATAAACATTTGCCTCAGGATCTGTTTTCTAAGGAATGTGGTCTCATTCTGTTCTGAAAGACATAACTGTTTGGTGGGAATACAATGTAAATTATAATGATATTATAATGTGATACGTACAAGAATTGGATCCAGAAACAGGTACAAGTGAGAAATAATTTTGGTTGGTAGAGGATGGGAGAGTAAGGGATCTATTCCCAGAAGGAGGAACTTCCTGAGCTGATGGTTGCACAGTGACTTGGGGGTTCACTAGGTACCTGAAGCCGAGAAGGACTGATGAAGGGGATCAGGTAACCCTCCCCAAGACTTCGTGGGACAGTTGTGATTGTGGCACATGGTTCAATGGCAGATGTTGTGAGATACAGCTGGTAGGCAGTTAGGGCTGGACCACACATGGCCTAAAATACTACAGTGGAGAGATCAGTTTAGTGAATTTGTGAGGGGCAGACGTCAGATCATAGTGACTTGAGGTTTAGATGAGAGACGATAATGGGAGTTAGTGAGTATGGACTAGTCTTCTGGGAATGTCTGGGAAGAAATAGAAAGGAGCTTGAGAGAGGGATGAGAAGTATCGACCTTTTCAAAGAACCAACTTTTTGATTTATTGATCTGTTGTATAATTCTTTTGTTTTCAATTTCATTTAATTCTGCCCTGATTTTGGTTATTTCTTTTCTTCTGCTGGGTTTGGGGTTGGAATGTTCTTCCTTTTCCAGCTGCTTGAGGTGTCCCATTAAGTTGTTAACTTCCTCTCTTTCCGTTCTCTTGAGGAAGGCTTGCAGTG
>CAUYRH010109944.1:0-15554 GCA_963574655.1 Perodicticus potto
GGGTGAGAGTGGAGGGGAACACCAGGAACTCCGACTTGCAGGTAGAGAGTATATACAGTTTTATGCCTGGCTGGAGAGCGCCACGGCACCCTAGAAGGGGAAGGAGGTCTGGTTTTTAGAAGGTCTCTCCCGTGAGGTAGGATGGGAGGACGTCCGGACTCTGCTGGCTTGTTTGTATGGAGGTTGGGGGAGGGGACTCCCGTCCGCTTGGTGTTATGCTCTGTACCTTTTTGTTTGTGTCCTCGGGGTCTCAGGTCTCCCCAGCAGGGTTGATGTGCGCGCTTCGACCTTTTCTTTTGGCTCAGATCCAAACCATCAGCTTTCTCGCCGAGTTTCTGTCCTTTAATGCTCCTTTTGGATGGGAACCTCTGCAGAAAGCTGGCTACAGATCGCCATCTTGGCTCCTCCCAAGGACTTCTTTTAATGTAAAAACATCTAATTAACCAAATATCAAATGCCATTGAGTAATGACTAATGATCACTAAGAGCCAAGCAATACATGATAGTACCCAGCGTCATCGTGTGGACTTTGTGGTCCCCTTTGTTTCCTTTGTAATGCCTACTCCCGAATGATCAGACCCATGAACTTGGGAAGTGACCTTCCGTCTGTCGTATACTTACATGGAGCATGATTACATATAAGAATGACTACAGCTTGGTAGTTGTTTTGTTTTTTTTTAATCTAAGAAAATGGCAACATAGTCTGTTAATCTTTCTGCATTTGCTTTTTTCCACTTGTAATTACATCTTGAGATCTACCCCACTTGGCTGCGGTTTGCCATTTTATGGGTAGATGACAACTTGTCCATTTCCCTACTGACAAACACTGGGGCTGTGTCAATGAACCACAGAGGTCACACGAAGCACATGGACAGGCACCATTATACCTGTGTCCTTACTGATTTTGTAAGAATTTATTATCATCATGAACTGAGAAGCAGAATTTATGGTCAGTGGTATATTTTTTCCAGATATTGCCAGAGTACTCACCAGGGTGGGGATGCACTGTTACTCATGCTAGCAAGGAAACAGCTTCTGACACCTCATCTTCTTACTAATTTTTGCATATTAAAAATTTTATCAATCTGATAGTTATAAAATACATCTCATTACTTCATTTTTAATTTGCCCAGCTTATGAAGGAAGTTGTGTGCCTGATATGAGATGAGAATCTAATTGCATTATTTTTCAAATGGATTACCAATTTTTCAATGAATTTCTTTTTTTCTTTCCAATCTTTGCAGCTATTTATTTCTCTTGGTTTATCACATTGGTTAAAATCTCCAGGGCGATCTTGACTAGTCTGAGAGACAGTAGGCACCATCGTGTTGTTCATTAATCTCACATGAATGCATTAAAAGATTTATCATTGAATACTGTATTTGTTGTAAATTTTTGGTAGTTTTTATTAACTTAATGAAGTTTTCCACCCTTCATAGTTTGCTAAGTGATTCTATAATTAAGTGGTATTGAATTTCATTGAACACATTAACTATATGTATTTATTCAAATGATCAAAGATAGTTTCAAATTTACTGAAAATTTATATCAATTATTTTCTGATGTTAGATCACCTTTTCATGAGGGGATAGATTTTACTTTGCAAAAATGTAGAATTACTTTTTACACACTAAATTCATTTTGCAAAACTTTAACATATAGTTTATGAGTAATTTTGGTCTAAAAGATTATTTTTTCCATTGACATTTTCCAGTTTTTCATTAAGGTGAAACTAACCTCATTAAGTGATTTAGTTACATTTCTTTCTCTGTCACATGAAACATTTTTCGTTGATAAGAGATTTTTGAGTGGAGCTGTTAGCTTTCCCAAGACTTTTGTCAACTACAGTTTCCTTTTCTTTCATGATTACTGATCTTTCTATTTTTAAGTAAATTGATTATTTATATTTTTCTTAAAGACTGCCTACTTCATCTATTTTTCCAAAATTTTGGCATGTTCTGCATAATTTTAATCCTTTGGAATTTGTGGCCTTGTTCAACATCAATTTAGTTAATAAAAATGTTTCTTGTGTACTTGAAAAGAATATGGACTCAATTTATCTGGCACAGTATTCTGCACATGTTATAAGATCAAGTTTGTTGATTGTGTTCTTCAAATCACCCACTGCTTTTTTAATGTTGTGTCACCTTGCCCTACGAGGCTCTATGAGAAGCATCATCTCACTGTGATTGTATATATGTGCATATATGTTATATATGTATTTAAACACATGGGTACCATGCGCCAGCCACGTACATCTGAGCTGGCAGGTTCGAATCCAGCCCGGGCCCGCCAAACAACAATAACAGCTGCAATCAAAAAATGGCCGGGCGTTGTGGCGGGCGCCTGCAGTCCCAGCTACTTGGGAGGTGGAGGCAGGAGACTCGCTTGAGCCAAGGAATTGGTGGTTGCTGTGAGCTGTGATGCTACAGCACTCTATCCAGGGTGACAGTTTGAGGCTCTGTCTCAAAAAAAAAAAAAAAAAAAACACATAGGTAGTATAGACACATTGTGGTACATACATGGTGGGTGTGGAGAGTGTGCACACACTGTGTTGAAAGATTACAACTCATGATTATTATATATTCATTAAGAGTTTTTCTCTTTAGCATTAGGTAACAGCCTGCTGTCATTTAATAATATTCTTACCTTAAGTTGTATTTTTCTTGATATCCCTAAAACTTCCTCTTTTGGATAAAAAATTGACATTGACTATTTTTAAATCCTTGTCCCATCTTACATTCTGCCATTCAATGACTTTGTCTAGGGGTCAATTTTCATAGGTGAATTTACTCTATTTTCATTTAAATGATTAATGATGCATTTGTATTTATGTACAACCTCTAATTTTGATATTTATTAACTGCAATTTTCTTGGCTTCTTCTTCTCTCCTTAGCAGGAAAATTTTTGAGTCATATTAAAAATGTAATTTGCAGAATATCAGAATCACATGTAGACTCACTTTTGTTACCACATTTGCTTTATACAACACTCTACATGATGTAACACAAAGGCATGCACAGGGACACACATTTTGGTTGAACCATTTGAAAAAGAATTGCGGATATCCTAGCCCTTAATTCTCGTGCACTTCAGCACATACCCACTTAGAACAAGGACATGTGCCTGTGTGACCAAAGACCCATCTGACACTCAAGAAATTTAACAGAGCCATTGAGCTGTCATGTAATATCCGGCACCTGTCCTGATTCTAACAGTTGCCCCAGCACTCTCTGTCCTGACTGTCATTTCTCTTTAGAGTCCTTTAATCTAAGATGATCTCACCACCTAACTGGGTCTTCCCTTATGTTGGCCCTTTTGAGACCTGGGCCAGGGGTTTGCAGAATGTCCCTGTCTGGCCTTGGTCACTCCCACAGTTCCCTCCAGGTTGACTACCCTGGCAAAGCCCCTACAGGAGTGATCACTTGACATAGTCGGTCTGCCCCATTACTGGTGACACAGGTTTCACACTTAGTTAAGGAGACGGCCACTAGACCTCCCACTCTGAAGGCACTGTTTTCTCCTTTTAAATGTAAGTGAACTGAAGGGAGACGTGGGAAGGCCACGTAGACGCCTTGTCATATTCCCTGGTCATACTTCACATGGGATGAACAAACTGTCATACTGCTGGCTGCAAAAGCAGTGAGTCTATGTAAGTAAAATACCTCAGGCAATAAAAACAGTAATGGTGTGCGGTGTCTCCTGTGCACTCGCTGAGTGTCGACTAAGGGCCACCACAGCTTGTGTTGTTACCTCTGAATCTTTCACAGCCCTTTGAGTTCACGCTCTTTCCATCCCCACTTCACAGCTGAGGATGCTGAAGCTAAAGGGATCTGAGCAGCATGCTCTGGGCTGCTGTCTCGGTTCATTTTGTGCAGGCAGCTATAAGGGGATGCCTGAGTCTGGGTGATTCATACAAAAAAGAGGCTGATTTAGCTCAGAGCTCCATAGGCTGCCCAAGAAGCTGGATGCAAGCATCTGCTCAGCTTCTGGAGAGACCTCTTCTGCTGAGTCAGAACGTGGCAGAGGAGCCCCAGAGGAAGCAGCAAATGCTAAGAGGGCCCAATGCAGGGCACATCGTGGCTTTGTAGCAACTCAGTCTTGAACCATGCCAACTCACCAATGGGAGAGTGACACCAAGCCATTCCTGGGGGACCCGCCCTGGTGACCCTAACACCTCCCAGCAGGCCCCTCTGAGGATCAAAGTTCAACATGAGGCTGGTGGGGACAAGCCAAGCACATCCAAAGCACGGCAGCCATGGTTAGGCCTGGGTGGGCTGGTTCTGGCTCCACATGACTCTGAAGCTGGCGTCACTGCAGATCATTTATCCCCTGTGGGTCTCCAGGTCCAGCGCTGTCACAGGGTCATTTGTCCTGCTCTCTAGTTCTCCACGGCTCTTCATTTCCCACTAAAATGACTCTAAGGTGGCCCTGGAGGGAGGAACAGGAGGGACGGTGTAGGAACCCATCCACTATCCCTCAGAACTGTGACCTAGGCCCAGAGTGAGCTCCAGGGAGACAGCACAGAAGCCCCACTCACGGGAGAGTGGGGGGTGCTGCGGCTGGATCCTGGGGGTGCAGTCCAGGAATGACACACCCCACACAGGCAGCTTCCCTGCTGTCACAGCCTCTCCCAATGTCCACGTCCCCAGGAGAGGCTGCTTCTCACTGACCTGGAGAGGACAACAGAATCTCTAAGGCTTTCCTTTTTTCCTTTTATAGGATCCTGAAAGATTCATGCAGGGGCCACCTAAGCACCCCCCAGACCCTCCTGGAAAGTACAGGCCTAGCCCTCTAAGGTATGTTACAAGAGGGAAAGGTACCAGCAAACCTCAGACTGAGCAGAGGGCTCTGCACCCCTCCTCTCCTGCCCTGGGGGCAGCTACAGGGAACAGACACAGGCCAGGCTCTCCAGACCATGGCCAAAGCACATGCCCCACAGACCCCAGGCCCTGTGTGCTCAAGAGTGAGGAGAGAGGGTGTAAGACACACACCGCAGATGTCTGTAATTAAAGACTACAGTGTAGGCAGGAAGGGGAAGGTCGAGATCTTCAGACATCCAAACCAATGATCAGATCCATCCTGGGAAGAAATAAGGGGAATTGAATTATGAGGTGACATCTAACAGAAGGCACGTCTAAGGGTTTCAATCTTGGAATAGAACAACCTCCATGAAACACCTCTCTCTGCAGAATACGAGTAAGGGATTTCCCAGCTTTATTCTGAGCATCTTTTCCCCAGTTCTCTACAATGCCTATTAGTAATGTGCCACCCGACTGGTGCATCTCTATGAAATCCAAGCAGAGTGAGCGGAGCCACGTGCACGAGGCCTACAGCTCCGCCCAGTCTTTGGAGCCATATGCGCATGCGTGCGTTTGGCAGCTCTGCCCAGTCTTTGGAGCCCTTTGTGCCTGCCTTCCGCCCAGTCTTTGGTCTCCATTGGCTGCACCCTCGCCCTTGGGGCAGTGCCAGCCAGAGGGGACACAAGGGGACACGCGCACTGGGTCAGTTTGCTCCCTTTGTGCTGGAGAAAAGTGGATCTCAGAGAAGGTAAGTGACTCAACCAGGCTCCCTCAGAGGGTTAGACCAGAGCAGGGCCGACTCTGCACCTCCAGACTTGCCTGGTGTCCGGAGAGGCCTCTGCCTCAGAGGGCCGGGCCACTGTGTCATCAGCTGTGGGAGGGAAAGCTCACCAAGCCGGAACCCTCTGGGTCACCACCCCCTGGTGATCATGGATCAATGGGGGGACTGCTCTCCATCCTTTTTACAGGTGACATGGATCCCCAAGAAGACATGGGGCAGAAGCTTGAGGCTGAGCCTTCTGCAGAATCGTGGGCTGGGAGCTCTGAGCCCCGACCCCCAAAGGGGGCTCGACTCGGAGGAGCTGCCGGAGCGATCACATCGCAGCTCATGAGCCCCGCGGTTGCAGAGGGTGGCTCGTCCCCAGGTGGGCGCAGCGGGCAGGACGCCCATGCGGTGGGGCTGCGATGGCACCCCAGCGGAAGCATGCACAATAGGATTCTCTGCTTTTTTCATGACATTTCTTCCCATTTGTGGAGTTTTGGAAGTCGTTATGCACTGAGGGCCTTGAAAACGGGAAAACAAGTACAACCTCCTGGAACAGCTTTGTGGGCAGCTCTCTGGAGGACGTGCGTCTCCATGGCGACCAAGGTCTGCTTTTGAGCTCGGAAAATACAGCCCGCACACTCTCAGAGAAAGGGGACGCTCGCCGCCCCCGTGGACCTGAAGGATGAGCTGAGGCAACTTCTGTGGGTGCTCTCCCCTACTGCAGCACCACGGTGAGCCTGCTCAGGCCTGCCAGACAGCAGGCGACCCCAAGACCCCCGTTCTTCCGTGAGATGTCGCAGGCACTGTGCAGGAAGATAGGGCAGTGGACGTGTCCCTCCCAGAGCCTTCAGTGGGGGAAAGATCTAAGGCATCCACACAGCCAATGTTTATTCAACAGATAGGTAGAGCCAGGCGGCACACCGCAAGCTGAGCCCCAAAGCTGGGAAGTGTCCAAATGGGTCACCAGCATCAAACGCAGGGTGAAAGCAGGCTTGGGGCTCACGCCAGAGCTGGGGGAGATAGGGAGACCTGGGGGGTTCTGGTGCCTGGGGCTGGGTCCTGTGTCCCCCGCTGGCCCAAGGCAACACAGGAAGGACGGCCACTCACACGTGAGCTGGGCGGAGACAGGGCCAGGCAGAGAGCACCTGCTGCTGGGGTGTGACTGCAGGTCCTCCACGAGAACAGGCAGCCTTGACACAGCCCTGCCTGGGAGGGCTCCTGGGAGACTGCAGCCTCACTCCCCCTCCAGGAGGGCACAGGTCTGCCCTGGGGGAGGAGGGTGCAGTGGCCTTCATCCAGGCAAGCAGCAGGAGACATTTGTGGTGTGCTGTGAGCCGCCCATGCTCCAGTCCGACTGTCCTCCTCTTCGTCAAGCCTCTAACAGGAGAGTGGCCTGATCCTGCAGTGAGCCCTCAGCATCAGAAAAAGTTCTCTACATCAGCTCTGCTCTGGGCCTCCCAGCCCAGCTCTCAGCCAACACAGGCTCCCTATGGCCTCCTACCCACACTCCTGCTCCCTACCTGCCCTGTGAGCCATTTGTATCATTCACTCCACCTCATCAGTTCTCCAAAAGTGCTTTGAATATGCTGCTTCTCTTGCTTAAATGTGAGTCCTAGTCCTCTTCCTCAGGCCACCTTCCAGATTCTGATGAGCCACCTTCTGCACTGAGATGGCCTTGGTCCAGCTGTAGGTCTGTCCTGGGTCAGACACAACCCTGCACAAGCCTCGCCCAGCATTTCCACCCCACCCCACCCCACCCCCTGCCTATGTGTATCTTCCCTACTGGCTGCGACCTCTCCGAGGGCAGAGCCTGTGCAGTTTGTTTCCCTGTGTGCCCAAGACCTTCTCCTGGTGTATAGAGGTACTTGGCAGCCGGGGCTAGAGCCTCGGCAGCCCTGCCCTAGTTGTGTCCAAGCTAATCACCGCCAGCATGGCGCTCTTGTCTCCTGTCCAAGGACACTGCCATTTTCACGGGCAGACCTCTCTGCAAGGCCTGGTGCCGCCACACACCCGGGTAGGACCTGCACAGCCCGTGTGCCACACACAGACTCCAAGACCAGGAGCTGCTTAATTTCAGGGCTGCTGACTTCTGAGTGATTCCCTGTGAGACCAGTGCTTGTGCCCTGCAGGTGCCAGAAAGCACCTGGCGAGTGAACCATGGGTGACATCCAGGCATTCTCAGACTCTCCTGACCAGTGCTCAGGAGGACCCAGAAATGAAACAGTTTGGAAGGAGCCGGATACTTTCAGCCAAATTGCAAACTAAACTCAGCTGCTCAGCATTTATTTACCTGTTTCTTCAAGGAGAAATCAAAGAAATCTCTGTTCAGCTCCTTCTCACCACCTTAAACAATCCAACCATCTTAACTCTACAAGTTCCACATTGTCCTCAGCTTGAAACAAAGTTAGGACTTTCAAAGCAGGGCAGGGTATAGACTCTGGCCTCCTCACCTGTTTGTGGCACTTTTGCGATAGCAGAGCTGGGTCTTGGCAGGGCTGTGAAGGCTCAGTGTCTCCCTGCATGGAGCCCTCGTTCAGTCCTGAGGCCACTCTGTGACACCATTGTCAGGATAATCAGCCAGAATGAGACAGCGAGTTCATTAGGGCTGTGGAGAAGGAACCACACCAGCACCGCGCCCTCCCAGCCTCAGTGCAAGAGAACAGGTGAACACAGACACCAGGCATCTTTTTCTGGGGAAGGAAGACATGTGGTCATCCCAGGGAAGACCAGACCGTGGCTCCCAGACTGCCCCCAGGGGACACCTGTGCCCTGAACCTGGACTGGATAAAGGCACAGTGGAAAGAGATGTGGTTTAGAATAAAAGCCCTGGTGCTTGGAGCCCCGTTCCACCCCTTTCTTTAGAGCACATTATTCAACCCCTCTGAGCCTCAGGTTTCTCGTATAGAAAGCAGGAGTAAAATCATCTCTCAGGGACATAAAAAAGATCAGTTGTAAAAGAAGTAAAATGCCTAGAAGGGCTCCTGGAATGTGCATGGTTAATAGAGTGTACTTGAGTTGATCTTTCATCTTAAATCTTACCATGATGCTTTTTATCTAGCTAATACAACATAATTTAATAGATGGAATGTTTCTCATTTTAATTTTTGTCCTATAATTTTTTTGAATTTTAGAGCCTAATACCAGCTTTCCATGGTATAAGCTGGTAAAAAGCAGTGTCTAACTCAGCACAAATTCACAGAAACAGCCATTTGGGCCCACTGTGTCACTGCTGTGTGGTGTGTACCCCCTGGGAAGGGATCCCTGGAACTTTGTGTGTGCTCTTACTTCCTAGACAAGTGGGAAACCCCAATATGAGTGGGAAAACTGTAAAGATGTGGAATAACACAGGTGCACTCTGCCCTCCACAGCTGATTTGTTCCAGGAAGCCTGGGCAGGATGCCTTTCATGGGTCCAAATTCCTTCTGAAAAATGCAGTGGGGATGAGCATCAGCCTCGGCCCTGGCATCACATCAAGCGAGCTGGGGACACCCCCGTCTCCTGCTCCTCCCCATAGCTGCTCTTCCTCGCCCCCCTGGACCAGAACGAGCACCTGATCCCAGGCCCATCCATCCACACCATCCCTACCCCTTTGACTCGACCCACAAGCCACCCATCCCTGAAGCTGTCCTTACACCTTCCCCTCCACCACAGGACAGTCAGAAGTGATTTCCCCACCATGAGGTGCCTACAGGGCCTCTTGTGAGTTTGAGTATGCAGGTTTAATGCAGAGTCATCTGTGGCATATTATCTTTTAATAATCTGGTCTCCATAAAAAATTGTGTCGTTCAAAACCAAAATGCATACTCACGTGAAATGCAGGCCAGCTGTGCAGGTCAACACCTTGGGAACTGCTTTGCAGACAACCGAGAAAACACAGCGTGACTATTTGAGCCTTCGGGGGCAATCAGAGCTGCCACCTCCACCCTTTCAGCAGCCCCATCCCCACCCACCACAAGAGCTTCCAGCTGCTCCACGTGGCCCCATCTGATCATGGACAGAGATGCCTGGGAACCACCCCTTTATTAATCATCAATACTTCAACTGAACCTCAGGACTTTCTACTAGACCTTCCCAATGAACTTGTAGAAGAACCTATGGTAGATTTGCCTCCCAGGCCCAGCCAGCCTGTCGTGAAGATTATTCCCGACATAGAACAAAACCAACTTTGGTGTTTGGTGCCAATATTGAGGGACCTGTAATGAGGTGCCCCAATCAAGCCAGAAGAGGCTGTGGTGTGTCCAACACACTCACATTTCTGCTTGGGGAAACGAGGTCCAGAGCAGGGAAATCACTCTCACAAAGCAGGGAGAATTCCAGCTTCACCTCTGACTAGGACAGGGCTCTGGAACACTACTCAGCCTCTCTGGGCTCCCACTTCCCCATCAATGAAATGGGGTTAACCACCTGCCCCTTCCTGGGAGCTGCAGGGGGCTGGGAGTACCTCACAGGCTCACCTCTGGAAACTGCAGAGTTACTCCCACAAAACCGAGTCCCCTCCTCACAAACGTGCAAGGCTATGCGAGGCCCCCAGCCCAGCCCAGCCTGCTAGTGCTGTCTCCTCATGCAGGGCATGGTCACAGGCTCAAGAGGGGCAGGTTCCAGGATCTGCTCTGACTCTGCTATGACTCTGGGGTCCCTGGAGCTCCATCATCACCTTGCTCTTCCTGTCACCCATTCTTCCCTCCTCTATCCAGGGCACCTCTCTTGCTTTTTTCTTTTCTTCCATTTCTTCCCCAAACTCGAGCCCGCTATACCCAGGGCTTATTTTAGGCCTGGTTCCTAACCTGACAACGCAGAGTTGAGGTGGGGTGGACTCAGAGTCAGCAGGGTAGTAGATGCTTTGAGGAAGAGGAATCATGTTTGTCCTTCCTGCCACCCAAGGGAGCCCTGGCCTGCCTCTTCCTGGGTGAGGCTGGTGGCGAGTGAAGTGAGTGCACAGATGTGCCGTGCATTCCCACCATGACTTTTGCTCAAAGAAGACACTTTCAGAGATTATTTTTGGCCTGCCCAGGAAAGGGTTAAGGTCCCACAGGGGGACCCTCCTCCTCCTCTGGGAGCTCTGTGGGGTGAGTGCTCATTCAGCCACTACTTTAATCACAGCATCCCCAGCAGAGAGTGCAGACATGGCACTGCAATGGGAGCATGGCCTGCAGCTTCCTCACGTGCTCAGTGACAGGGCAGCAGGGCCTGGGGACAGCACTTCCCAAAGGTCAGGGCAGGGCAGTTGTGGCAAGGCACTGAGCCGGCACTTGCAGAAATAGATTCCACAGCTAAGAACAGCAGTGAAAGCTTGATTCCCACCCCTCAGTCCATCTGTCTACAATTCAACACTCTTTTCTTGAGCACTTCTTACGTTTTGCACTCATCGTGCATGGGAGGGGTCCTTTCACAAGAGTGTGCACTGGGCATTGTCTCAAAGAGTGGTCAGGTTTTGAAAGGTCTCACTCCAGACAAGAGCACCAGTGGGTGTTGGAACAGGTGAATCTGCAACACATCAAGAGTTGGGACAGAAGCAAACGAGATCACAGGTCCCACTGTGCAAGGCTAAGGGACAGACAAGGGCAGTGGGAGGAACATCTGAAAGCAGGAGGAGGCCAGCAAGCTGACCACTGTGGGCTATTGAGGGTTTGGGGAATGATGTGAAACAATAGAGACTATTAAGAAGATTCTTCCTCATAGCAAGATTCAGAATGGACTGGAGGAGGCAGCCATCAGCAGTCTCTTACAGGACAAAAGGTGTGAAATGCTGAGTCTCAGAATCAAGGCAGTGGCTTTGGGTGGGTGGAGAGTGACATGGCAGAGTGACAGTCAGTGTTCTGGTCACAGCTCTGTGTTACAGCAGGCCAGACGCTTGGCCCTGGGGGAAGCGCCAAACACCACTCAAGCCTTGCACTTCACGGGGCCCCATTGTGGAAGCACCTGCCCACATAGGATGATGCTCATGCCCTGTCCTATCTGTGCAGAGATCAGAGCAATCGTGAACAATTACTTTTCTGCTTAACTTTAATCAGTCTCCTGAAGAAAAAATGGGAGAAAAAAACTCTCTATGCATAAAGGATGCTACCATCTTGTGTACAATTAAAATGGTGCAAAAATAAAAAATTCATGGCCCTGAATCTTCATATCTATGAATTTTTAAACTTGATATGAGAAAGCACTTTGACATTAAAAATGTTGCCCTCAGCACCTGGCCCATGCCTCAAACCTGCTACATGATGAATAAATAAATGGTCAATGAACAGATGGAAATATTTCAAATTCTAATTATGTGAATATCTATCATTCACTGGCCACTCACTAGGGCAGGCCTGTGTCTTAGTCTGTTCCGTGTTGCTATTGCAAAACACCAGAGACTGGCTAATTTATTTAAAAACAAGTTTTATTTTGTTGATGATTCTGGAGGCTGGGAAGTCCAACAGCAGGGCACTGGCATCTGCTCAGCCTTCATGAGGGCTTCCTGCTGCCTCACAGTGCGATGGATAAGGGTGAGGCCTGTGCAAAAAGCAGTCAAACACAAGAGGCAGCCTTGCTTCAAAACAACCCACGCTGGAGGAAACGATTCCATTCTGGAGAGAACCAATCCATTCCCACAGCAACTGACCCAGTCCTGAGAAAAAGAGGTTCATCCATTTTAATGACCTCTTAAAAGCTTCACCTCCAACACCCTTGTATTGCAGACCAAGCCTCCACATGAGTTTTGGTAGGAACAAAACACATTCAAACCACAGCATGTAATTTATCTCTGATTTTTGTGACACTCTAACAGGGTAGATACTATTACAATCTTGCAGAGAGAGGAAATAAGTCTCTGAGAGTTAAACAGGTCACTCAAGATCACACAGCTCTGTGGAGACTGAGCTGCCACTTGCAGCATCTGGTTTGGACTCAGAGTAAACCAGACTGTCTCTAGCATGTTGTTTAAAATATGGGTGGTGATCGTAGTGCTAATGACGTCACTAACATAAACTTCAGAAACAAGCAAGAGTGTTAAGGCCTGTGTACTTGTCATTATCAGAACAAATCATTTATTTCTTTTAAGCAGAATTTTAGGTCCTCCTCCAAACCACATCTGCCTGTGAGACAGGGCTGTGTGTGAATCTGTTCATCCTTTGAATATCCTGAGAGGACTTAATTCAGCCAGCCTTCCAAGACAAAAACAGTTGGCACCCTCATCTGAACCAAGTAACACCTTGTAAGTAAAATCTCAAGGAAAAGGCTGGTGTTTCCATGGGCCTATCTCCATCCAAATATCCTCATTAAATCTTTAAATTTCAGGCGGCACCTGTGGCTCACTGAGTAGGGCGCCAGCCCCATGTACTGAGGGTGGTGGTTTGAACCCAGCCCCAGCCAAACTGCAACAAAAAATAGCTGGGCATTGTGGGGAGCACCTGTAGTCCCAGCTGCTTGGGAGGCTGAGGCAAGAGAATCACTTAAGCCCAAGAGCTAGAGGTTGCTGTGAGCTGTGACACCATGGCACTCTACCAAGGGCAACAAAGTGAGACAGTCTCTAAAAAAAAACCAAAAAACAAAAGTTTAAATTTCTCTTTTATAAGTGAACATGAAAAATTAAACTGTGGCATTTGCAGGTAAAGTGCAAATCCCCAGATGTCCTTGGCATCATGCTCAGCTAGAAGGTCACAAAACCCCGGAGGACAGAGACCTCAAAGGCTGCCCTTCCTGGTGCTGACATAGAGGCTGGTTTGCTGCTCTCCTGTCTGTCCCAAGGGGGGCCTCTGAGATCGAGGGGGAAAGAGGCAGGTGCCCCTCACCTCACTGGTCCCTGCAGTTCCCCAGGCTCCCTGGGGGAAGCTCCAGGGAGCACATGCATCCTCTCACTTCACTTGGCAGAGGTCCAGTGAGTCACAAGAATGTCGTGTTCATTAACTCTCTACAAACAAGTTGAATTCATATCTGCTCTTGGGATTGGTTTGTATATGAGTGTGTAACATAATCACTGACCAATGGCCAACAGACACATTCCAGAAAATATAGGCCTCCTTCCCTACCATGTCTAATACCAGGCAGGCAGAATAGCAATGAAAAATTCTTTCTCTTCAGCCATAAATTCCAATTCTTTACGGTGGTCTTGGGTTTCTGCATGTTCCCTGGAAGTCTCACATATCAGCTCTTTTTCTCTGTTCTTTCAAATTAGCCTCAATGATTAGCCTTCGGGGCCAGGAAAGCAGGTCATTATGCAAATGAGAAGCAGTGGTAGGCTCAGAGAGTAGCCCTCGTTCCCACACATCATAGGGAATGCACCGTTCCACTGAGCTTAAAAACATTAACCTCGTGGACGTAAATATGATTAAAATGCGTTTCACCACTCCATTATTTGGTGACTCAAGAATGTGGAAACTTTTGAAAGTAAGTAGTGTTTAAGCTATGATGGATCAGAATGGCACAGTGGTTAGGCATGAGATGACCACAGGCCCTCTGGGGCTGGAGTTGGGGTCAGCGTGCCTCTCACCTGCAGAGACCACTCAGTGCCCCCGCAGTCCTGTCTCCAGAAGCCTCTCCTTGTGTGGTGGCAGAGTCACTCCTGCCTCCCCTACGTGTGGTGGGGTAAGTGACCCCCCAATCCCACAGTGCACCAGCAGGTGGAGCTCGCTCTGCAGCAGGGCTTCAGCCCAGGTGTCGGCCTCCTGCCCTCTCTGGAGGGTGTCGGTGTGTTTCAGCGCTTTTATACGCCCGCTGTGCCTGCACACCCCTCTAGCCATCTAACATGGTTCAGAGAGAGGGAACATCCGCAAATAAGAAAATTCTGAAACACCAATACTCTCCACATCGCCAACTATTCTATTTCATATATCAACAAAACTTGATAATTTTATTATTGTCAAATTGCCCTTCCCTTTTTTTATCTTTCAGTTGTTTTTTTATTTCAAAATATTACAAGAATAAACACATTTAGGTTACATAGTTCGCTTTTATATATTTTTAAGTCAAAGTTATAAATGTGCCCTTCACCCAGGAAATGTGTGATTTATCTGTTAAGTGTGAATTTACCCATCCTCTTGCCCCCCACCTACGTGAATTCCATTGAGTTTTACTTCCATATATGCACATAAGTGTTGATTAACTAGTTACAACTTAGTAGTGAGTGCGTGTGGTATTTGTTTTTCCATTCTTGTGATACTTCCCTAAGAAAAATGGTCTCTACCTCCATCCAGGTTGTTACAGAAGATACTAGGTCACCATTTTTTCTGGCCGAATAGTATTCCATGATATACATATACCACATTTTATTAACCCATTTATATATGATGGGCCCTTGGATTGTTTCCACATGTTTCAGATTGTAAATTCTGCTGCTATAAACATTCCAGTGCAAATGTCTTTTTATAAAATGTATTTTTTTTCCTTTGCGTAAATAACTAGTAGTGAGATTGCTGGATCAAGTGGTAGATCTACTTTTAGTGCTTTAAGGTTTTTTCACATTGCTTTCCATAGAGGTTGTACCAGTTTGCAGTCCCACCAACAGTGTATATGAGCACTCCTTTCTCTCCACACCCATGCCAGCACTTGTTTGGGGACTTTATGATGTGAGCCATTCTCACTGGAGTCAGGTGATATCTCAATGTGGTTTTGATTTGCACTCCCCTGATGATCTGAGATGTTGAAGATATTTTCATGTATTTGTTGGCTACTAGTCTATCTTCATTTGAAAATTTCTATTCCTATCTTTTGCCCACTTTTGAATGTAGTTGTTTCATCTTTTCTTGCTGATTGGTTTGAGTTCTTTGTAAATTCTAGTTATCATTCCTTTATCAGATTTATAGCATGCCAACTTTTTTAAAAATAATTTTATTAAATCATAATTGTGTACATTGGTGCAATCATGGACCACAATGTGCTGACTTCATATACAATCTGAAATATTTTGGTCCTACTGTTAAACATAGCCTTCATGGCATTTTCTTAATCACTATATGAAGACATTGATATTCTACATTTAATAAGTTTCACCAGTACCCTGCTAAGATGC
>CAUYRH010109945.1:0-26421 GCA_963574655.1 Perodicticus potto
AATATCATGAATGTTACATTAATCAGGTGGATAAAAATATCTCCGATTGTATGGGAAGCCCGCACACTGTACTCCAAGCCTGAATCATTGTACACAGTTATGACTCAATAAAAAATAATTAAAAAAAAAAAAAAAAAAAAAAGAAGCTAGATCCCCATGAATAGGAAAAGCATGGAGGTCAGACATACCCTCCCCCGCTCCCCGGGCCAAACTCAAAGCTTGCTGCAAAGGAGTAGCAGACGCGGGAAGATGCCGGGGAATCCCCAGCGCTGCACAAAGGGGAAATTGCTTGAGTGGAAGGAGCTGGAGCAGAAGGAGCAAAAACTGCAGAAGCCCGGGGAACAGGCGCTGCAGGAGCTGGGGGAGCCGATGGAACAACGGGACCTGTAGAGGGAGGGAACATGGAGCGATCCCACTCCTTTTTCTTAAAGGCAGCTGTAACGCTGCGAAAGTTTTAATCAAATCCTTGGTAGGCACTCCCTCAAAATCATCACTATGATTTTCGTCCCTAGGAGGCTGTTCTTCCTCCTCGTGATATAAAGCAGCTTCTTCCTCAAGCTGTTGCACTTCCTCTGGAAACAGAGGATCTTCTTCAGGATCTAATCAGAGGCGTCCGGATCAGATCATCCAGAGCAGGCGCAGAGGGCATGCGATGGAGGGGACCTTTGCGCTCACCCTCAGGTTTCGGGTCGAGGCAATCCGCCCTCGAGCAGTGGAATAAGCTCTCAAAAGGGACCCAACTTTAGCCCAAGTATCTGGCTAACCGTTCCCTCCTCAGGAAACCAAGGACATACCTTTTGCACAAGCTGCAAAAAATGCTCCAATTGAGGAGTCCGCACCCGAGCAATGCGAGCTGTGAGCATAGACGTTAACACTCACACATACAAATCACAGTCCTTTGACCCAGACCGTCCCATGCTTTACTCCAGACGAACAATGCACCCCCTCATTACCTAAATTTGCAGAAGTATATGACGTACTCGACGTTAAGGACTCACCTATGAGTCAACAACAACGCTGCAAAACAACGCTTTCGGGGTGTCCTCCGACGTCAGTATCCCTCAGGTCCCTGTTCTGGGCGCCATCTGCTGGGAACCAGCCTAGCAAGGTTATTAGGAAAACCTGGGAGCAGACCAGCGCGGGATGGAAAAGAAAGACGGAAAATAGCGGAATCAGGAGGACCTTTCCTCAATAGGAAAGGCAACCTCAGTTTTTGTTGTTGTTGTTGTTTGTTTTTGCAATATCTAAGTTTATTTTAATGTTAGAGTTTTTTTGTTTACTATTTTGTACTTTATTCCTTAATATTAACAGGTTAAGAATGAAAAATTTTCCCAAATACTGATTTATAGGTAACATTTTAAGTGGCACACAAAAAGTTCAATTTCACGAAGAGGAATATTCGGGGATCTATTTTAATGCAATTTTAATCCTTATTTCAACCTAAATAATATTTTGATAAGGTACATATATACAAAACCCATATATCCTGAATTACAAAAGAGTTTCCATGGGACTGTAACTCAAATCCATCCCTCTAAATCCTAATTCTCTATTAGTAAAATTTTACTCAATATGTTTCTTTTCACACGGCCCTTTTCTGAGTCAATTAAACAGATTTTTGTTTCATTTTCATTAATGCTGAATGCAACATAATAATATAACAAGGTAAAAATACACATTGTATAAGAAAACTAAAAAAAAAAAAAAAAGCAGAATCCACAGACACACATGGTTTTCATCAGGTGTGTTTCCACAGTGAATACCTACTTACAAATACGCAAATAAAACACTACCCTAAATGCTTATCTTGCCATTGATGCTATTCCATTTCTAGGCAATGCCATTCTTGCTATTGAAAACATTTTTTTTAGAAGCTTCTCCCAAAACTTAACCAATAGTATATTATAATATATTGTAATCCCCAAAATATCTTAAATCAAAAAAGCTTTCAAACATGGAAGATTCACAGGAAACTTTGTTTCTCCAAGAAAATAAAATCATTCTTAGTATCAGAAGAAAAGAACATTAGAAGAAATCAGCTGTGGGTGGTGCCTGTGGCTCAAAGGACTAGGACGATGGCTCCATATACCAGAGGTGGGGGGTTCAAACCCAGTCCCGGCCAAAAACTGGAAAAAAAAAAAGAAAGAAAGAAAGAAAAGAAATCAGCTTTTAAAACAGATAAACATGTATACCACAAAAAAAAAAGAAAAAAAAAAAAAACCACGGGTCTCTTCCTATATCATCCCTTTAAATGAAACATAAAAAATGTTCACTACAATAATCTCAGACTACTTTCATATAAAAACTTCAGAATACATAAAGTACATATTTCATCTTTCAAAGATGCCATTAAATTACACATATTAAACAGCTACAGCATAGCTTACATTGGCACAGGTATGCCTAACACATAAACACTATTAATATTTCATCCCTGGCTAATAGTCAGAAAGAACTGCATGATTTGAAAGGTGATTTTACTTATGTGTGGTCATTAAAACTCAATAAGTAATTCAAATATGGTCTTATAAAGGCAGGCAATTAACCCAATACCACTATAAAAATCAAAGACATGAAAATAAAGGCAGAAAACTCGGTTTCTGTGCCTTTCATTTACATAGGTAGATATCAGGACCTTACTGTAGAAAATATAACAATTCTTACATATGGTTTCCCTAGAACATAATAGAGTTTCAGAAACTAGAAAAGATGTCAAGATCCATAGTTTGCTTCATCAAATGATTTCTAGCCCATTTCAATTCTTAATTCATAGTAAGCAAGTCTTTAACCCTAGCGAACTTCCTGGGGTCCTTTTGAATCAAGAAGATGATATCTTCAACTTGTACTTCACCTTGTCTGTCAATAGACAAGGTCTTGTGAGTCATTTCAGTATTGAACTCTATCACAGTAAATATTCTTCAAGAGGAGATATTCTTTAAGAAGATCTACTGAGTTAGTATAAGGATTCTTTTCATGTCCACAGCCATACATCATACATCTCAATTCTTCAGAAGAAAGCCTCTGTCATTTACAAACCTGTCCACATTCTGAGCCTCCTCTAATTTCTTCATTTTCTTCCTCAAAAGCAGGTCTTCCTCCTCATCTGCCGCCCCATCAGCCTGTCAGCCTACAGCCCCCAGCAGGTTCCCACCCAGGAGGTTTCACTATTTGCACAGCCTCACTTCCAGTGACTTCCACATTAAAATGAGTTTTGATTGTATTTTATTTTATTTTTTAACGAAAATACTTAAGAGTTTTATTTTCACATTTCACAATACAAATGAAAACTGCCCCTTTTGGGGGTTTACTTCTTACCTTCAAAACTATTCTGTCTTGAATAGGAAGGAAGAGCAAGTCTTCCTTACCATGCTATTAAGAAAACACCCAGAGTTACAGCACCATGATCTCCTGGTGAAACAGAACAAGTAATATGAAACTGAAATAGGAAACTGTCCTCTACCCTTATCTGTCTGGTCAAGTCATTCCGGGACCAGTGGGCACCAATATGGGACCAGCAGGAGGTCTCATCATGGGGGGCCCAGGCATCATTGGCATGTGACCTCCCATGGGTGGCCTTATTCCAGGAGCAGGTCCCACTGGCATCATCCCAGGAGGAGGAGGACCCATGATCGGCATCATGGGAGGGCCCCACATGTGGGGTGCTGGCATCATACCAGGATGAGGAGGACCCAGAAGATTGGGGGGAGGTGGAATCATCACTCCTACAGGAGAAGGAACAGACAATGGAATAGGAGGTATTTTTCCTTGTTGAAATGCAGCTGTTGTTTTTGGTCAATCAGGCTCTGGGCCTGCTCTTCCATCCATTTCTGATAGTAATCCCTCACATTCTCTTTGTGCTTCCTCCCACTGCAGTGTGTCTTTCTCACAGATGGAGAGTCATGGGTGAGATATGTATCACAGTAGTCACAATAAAACGTGGGCATATTCCCTCCTGGCCGATGGCGACGCCTGTGTAATGTGAGTTTTTAAGAAAAAAGCCTCCATACCAGTGTGGGAGGAAAGAAGGGTAGAGTGGGGGAAGGAAGTCTGCTCTATTGCTAATAAAGCTCCAAGTTCATCCCATCCTGGATTTCATAGTCCCCTAGAGACATGTGGTCCTGAAAAATCACGTGCCACTTCTTAAGAACAATCTTGTTCCAACAGATGCCAGTTTGGTCTGTAATCAGCTTCTTAAGGTCCCCAATGGCGTCATCAGTGTCGCATTTAACGTGGACCTTCTTCTCCAGACGGTTGTTGCAAACAACCTAGATCATCCCAGCTCGAGCTCCAAACTCAAACTTCCAACCTACAAGTGCCACAACCTCCAGCCTCAAGCACCCAGATGGACAAGATTTTAAAAATCATGAGAGATTCTTTTGCAATCTCCACGCATTTGAAAATTTTTGGAAGGCACGTCCAATCTCTACTTCAGCCTTTCAGAGCAACACCGCAACCTCGGTTTTATTGCACAGCTTTTATATACAGTAGCTTGAAGGCATGATTTTGTCATAATTGCATAACTTGATTAAAAACAGCCTAAGAGCAAAATAGCATTCTCAACAGTCTGTGCTGACCAAAAGGGCATGGGTCCATTCTAATCTGGTTCAGGAACCAACCATAACAGGGAACAGCTGGGGCCAGGTTGCATTCAGTCCTTGACTCAAATGCAATTCCTCAAAACTGGGGTTCCTTGATGGCCGCCACCCTTGGGTAAGAGCCTGCGGGCTGGGGCTCCACTTTGCTGGGGAAGCTCCGATTGCAGGCTTCCCATGCTCTACCTACACCTCAGGCGACGTTATTTTATAGGGCAGATGTTGTAGTCACCGATCTTGAGGAATTGCAAGACTTGCTGAAGACAAATATTAATACGAACAAGCATCTTGTCACCGGTTCCGTTGAAGCCAAGGGGGGAAGAAATAGAAGATTTTCCTTCTCCACCAGACTACATACTGATGGCCGATTGCATATACTATGAGGAGTCTTTGCAGCCGTCGCTGAAAACCTTAAAAGATCTTAGTGGATCTGAGACTTGTATTATATGTTGTTATGAACAACGAACAATGGGAAAAAATCCAGAAATTGAGAAAAAATATTTTGAGCTTCTTCAACTAGACTTTGACTTTGAAAAATTCCTTTGGAAAAACATGATGAAGAGTATCGAAGTGAAGATATTCATATTATATACATCAGAAAGAAAAAATCGAAATTTCCTTCATGAAACCTTTAATCATCTTGCCCAAGCCTCTAACAACCTGGGTAAACTAAAGATGTGAATGGAGCATGGGAAGATTGTGTTCACAGATTTTCCCAGCATGTCCTTAGAGATTCGATATATAGATGACAACTACCATGGGCTGCCTGCAACACAAAAAAAATGCCTGCCTGCTTGTCTGCAATGGGCCTGAAATCAGCTTAGGTTACTTAGTTCAGCATCATGTTCTGCTTAAAAGAAATATTGAGAATCAATTACTTAATAAAAACTTGTGTTGAGGTTAAGCTAAACTCTGCCAAAATTAAACAGCAAAACAGAATGGTTGACTTGACATATTTTCAGGAAACTATATGGAGAGGGATATTCATTATTGTATAATAATGTTTTCAGTTCAAATCAATAAATTGCAGTTTGTCTTTATCAATAAATCTGAAAGGTTTTCATTCTGTACATAATTGTGCAACAATGTTTATCTTGAGTCTTCTACTTCATTTTTTAAAAACTGTCTTTAATCCTTAAATGTTCTTTTACTTTAAAAGAAAAGCTGGAAGTAATCTTATATACTTAATTGGCCAAAGTTGTTTTCCTCCATCATAAGTAGCTATGTGATTTAAATAGTAAATCACTTTACACTGTAGTGAATTGCTAAGAAGATAAATAAGGAGATTGGAGAAACAAAAAGTATCTTTACAAAAATTTTCATCTAAGAATGAGAATAGAAAGCCCAATTTCAGTTTTAGGTGTTTCTGTGCCTCATGCCCTTTCTTTTGTGTATATTTTCTAGGAAAATCTTGCTTAAAACCACAGTGTATGAACTTGTTCACAAGAAACAGTAAAAGATTTTTTAAATAGCAACAAATGTAGTTCGGTATACATTTATCAAATGAATTTTTATTCTGGGTCGTCTTTATTTTATGTCATCATGGTAATTATTCACATAGACTAATGTGCCCAGACTTAAGTCATAACAGTTCCAAAGGGAAGTAACCAGGTGGAATTCTGATATTTACGGACATTGATGCTAGATGGCACATTTTGTGTGTTAAAATAAACATTGTTTTTGAGACCCTGAAAAAAAAAAACTGGGGTTCCTTGCCTCCCAGGAAGTTGGCTCCCAACGCTACACCAGAGGAATTAACAGAAGATGATTAGATAGAAATGAGTGCTTTTGAACCGGTGCCAGATGGTGAGAAAGACAACATAAGAAAAGCAACTGAGGCCGGGCATGGTGGCTCATGCCTGTAATCCTAGCACTCTGGGAGGCCAAGGCAGGTGGATAGCTGCAGCTCATGAGTTTGAGACCAGCCTGAGCAAAAGTGAGACCCCATTTCTACTAAAAATAGAAAAACAGAGGATAGAGAATTGTTTGAACCCAAGTTGGAGGTTGCTGTGAGCTATGATGCCAAGATACTCTACCCAGGACAGTTTGAGACTCTGTCTCAAAAAAAGAGAGAGAGAAAGAAAAGAAAAGCAATTGATGTTAGACCATTGGGCAGAAGGGTTCTGATTATTCAAGACTACTTTTGTCTTTCTTTATGGCATGGACCCGTCTATGATATGTATATGGGCACTGAAACTAAAGCAAATGGTGGAATGATTGGTACCATATAGAAACATTTTAGGACAAATGAAAGTCAGATAAAAATTATGATGTATTTTCATGAAGTTACACTTACTATTTCTCCTGCCTCTTCTTCCACCTCTTGCCACAGCAAGACCAACCTTTTATCTTTGTCCGTCTCAGTCCACTCAGTGTGAAGGCAATGAAGACCTTTATGATGATCCACTTCCACTTAACAAATGGTAAATATATTTTCTTTTTATGATTTTTTTAATAATATTTTCTATTCTGTAGCTCACTTTATAGTAATACTTATATAATATGTATAACATATAAAATACATTTACCAACTGTATGTTATTGGTAAGGCTTCCAGTCAGCATTAGACTATTAGCAAAGTTTTTGAGGAGTCAAAGTTATATGCAGATTTTCAACGATGTGGGGGATTGATCCCTAAACCGTGTTGTTAAAGGGTTGACTGTATGGCAATCACCTCTGCTCCCTCTTAACAATTTACATGGAATATCTTTATTTATCCTTCTTTTAACCTTTGGATCTAACCTGAGTCTCTTGTTTACAATTTATAGTTGAATCATGTTTGTTTTTAAAAGCCATTTTGCCAATCTCTTTTGATTGAAGAGTTCAATCCATTTAAAGTAATTACTGATAAGGACTTACATCTGTCATTGTGCTATTTGTTTTCTATATGCCATAAAACTTTTTTTGCCCCTCATTTCCTGCATTATAATTCTTTTTAGTTGCTTTGGGGGGTAGTAAAATGGTTTTTTAAATTAAACCATAACTGTGTACATTAATGCATTTATGGGGTACAATGTGCTGAATTTATATACAATTTGGAATGCTTACACCAAACTGGCTAATATAGCCTTCACCTCTCTTACTTAATTGTTGCATTAAGACATTTATACTATACTCTTAATAGATTTGACATGTACCCTTGCATTATGCATAATAGGTGAAGTCCCACCAATTACCCTCCCCCCACCAGGCCTTTCCCTTCTCTCCTTCATTTTGGGCTATAGTTGTGTTTCATCATTTGTATGAAAGTGTAGGTGATTATATATTGGTTTCATAATAGTACTGAGTACATTGGATACTTTTTCTTCCATTCTTGAGATACTTTACTAAGAATATGTTCCAGCTCCATCAATGTAAACATAAAAGAGGTAAAGTCTCCATCTTTTTATGGCTGCATAATATTCCATGGTATACATATACCAAAATTTGTTAATCCATTCATGGCTTGATGGGCATTAATGACTGGCAATTATGAATTAGGCTACAATAAACATTCTGATGCAAATATCTTTGTTGTAAAATGATTTTTGGTCATCTGAATATATACTTAGTAGAGGAATTGCAAGATCGAACAGCAGGTCTACTTTTAGTACCTCAAGTGTTCTCCAAACTTCTTTCCAAAAAGAACGTATTCCCACCAGCAGTGCAGAAGTGTTCCCTTTTCTCCACATCCACACCAACATCTGTAGTTTGGGGATTTTGTTATGTGGGCTAATCTTACAGGAGTTAGATGATATCTCAAAGTGGTTTTGATTTGCATTCCTCTGATGATTAAAGATGATGAGCATTTTTTCATGTATCTGTAGGCCATGTGCCTGTCTTCTTCAGAGAAGCTTCTGTTCAAGTTTCTTGCCCACAGTGAAATGTGATCACTTGCTCTTTTCTTATTAATAAGTTTGGGTTCTCTGTAGAGTCTAGTTATCAGATGTTTGTCGGAAGCATAACCTGCAAAATCTTCGCCCATTCTGAAGGTTGTCTGTTTCCTTAACCTACTGTGCTCTTGGCTGTGCAAAAGCGTCTTAGTTTGATGAGATCCCAGTAATGTATTTTTGGTGTAGCTTCAGTTTCCCAGAGGTCCTCCTCGTAAAGCATTCTCTCAGGTCAATTTCTTCAAGTGTTTCCCCTGCACTCTCTCTAAGTATCTGTATAGTTCCATGTCTTAAGTTTAAACCTTTTATCCAGTGGGAGTCAATTTTTGTTAATGGTGAAAGGTGTGGGTCAGTTTCAGTCTTCTACAGGTCGCCAGCCAGTTCACCCATCACCATTTGTTAAATAGGGAGTCTTTCCCCAGTTTAGGTTTTGATAGGCCTATCAAAGACCGAGTGACGGTAAGTGTCTGGGTTCATCTCTTGTCATCTATTCTGTTCCACACATCTACCTCCAACACAGGCCTTACTGAAGGTTTTGGAAATGGAGGAAGATAGCAACGCAGTTCAAAACAGAAATCAACTTAAAATTAATTTCTTCACGCTTTTCTTGTCCACTGGGATTTCTCACAGGCTGTCTTTCCTTCTGAGGCGACTGCTCCGTCATTTCTGCCTTCTTTATCTACACCTCAATCTTTGTCTTCCATCTCAAGCCTTTAAACTCCTGCTTTCCACCCTGCTCTCTCTTGCTTCTAGCAAACAAATGACAAATACATGTCCTTTTCTTACTCAGGCCATTTAGTGTCCTTTGTTTTCCCCTCTTCTCCCAGGCCTGGCCTGGACATGAGTGCTGGTGCTCTGGCAGAAGGCAAAATTGGCTGCCGTCAGGGTTGTTTTTGGTAATCACGTTTCCCCCTCCTCTCTGCTATCAGACAGTCCACGCTGTGTGCTCAGTATGGTGCCTCCAACACTTATTATTATTACCGTTGATTGTTCTTCTTATTAAAAAGGCTGTTCCGCCTTACGATTATTGCTGGTCCCCTCATCCTAGGTATGACTGCTGCTATGTTATGATGTACAGGAAATATATTACTAGTGGTATTTGGAGAGCAGCAGTACATTGCTTCATGCAGAACCCCCTTTCCCCTTCATGCATGCCTTCATTTCCTCCTTTGATTTTTGGGGTCCCTGGTGAACTGGATTTCTTTCTATCTGCCATGGAAATGGACTCACACAAAAGGTGATGACATGAACTTTAGGGCTCAGAAGTGGCCCCAGAAAGTACTCAGCAATTGCATTCGAGGTAGGTACCCTAGAGAACTGAAAGAATATTTTCACACAAAATTTGTACGTGAATGTTTATAGCAGCATTATTCAGAGTAGTCAAAAGTTGGAAGCAGTGGAAGTGTCTATCAGCTAATGAACGGATACACAAATTGTGGTATGTCCATGCAATGGAATCTTATTCAGTCATAGACAGGAACAATGAAGAGTCAAAGAAAACAGTCACAAAAGGCCACATGCTACATTACTCCATTTTAATGAAATGGCCAGGATAGGCAAATTTACGGAGATGGAAAGTAGATTAATGGTTGCTAGTGGCTGGGTAGGGGTATATGAGTGCCTGTTATGAGGAACAAGGTTTCTTATTGAGGTGCTGAAAATATTCTGGAATCAGGTAGTGATGATAGTTGCACAACCTTTGTATATACTAAAACCCACAGAATTGTACACTCTAAAATGGTACATTTTGTGGTATGTGGATTATGTTTCCTTTTTTAAAAGTGCTCAGAAGCGCACAGAATGAGTGACAGGTGTGAGACTACGCGTTTTTCTCTGTTCAGATCAAGGAACTGTGATAGCACGCTGGGCTCTCAGCCTGCTCGTGCTTACGGGTGGTCACAGGTGTGTGGGCAGCACAGACGTGGAGTAGCACCTGGCTTGGCCTCTCAGGAATGGTCTTCTGGCTGCTGGTAAACCTTATGCTGCTCCCTCTCCCAGCAGCTCCCAGGCCTGGCAGATGCATTGCAGAACCCGAGCCCTGCCTTAGAAACCTAGGAGCTTGCCAGATGGGAGAGAGCTTCAAGCTGCCGTCGCTGTGAGCTTGCTGGCCATCGCTGTGAGCTTGCTGGCCTCCTGGAGCATCCGCTTTGTGCACAGAGCACTGACACAGAGCGCTAAGGGTTTGCCAGAAGATGTGGCCAAGCAACCGTTAGCCCACTGCACCTCGTACACCCATGAGTTCCTCTGCTAAGGACGTCAGCTACTGCGGCTCTTCTTTCTTGTCTTCGTTCTCAGCCAAATCGCTGTTGTCACCTCATCTGTAAGGACTTGTGTGCAGGCAGCATCGTGTACATATTGCTGGGCATTTGCGTTAGCGGGAACACCAGTTATGCCAATACCTTGTTTTTATTTATTTTTTTATTATTATATTTTTAAAATTCACATTAATATGATGGTAGAAAGATATAGGTTACCATGTTTGCATTTTTTAGGTCAAGTCCCTCTCATAATTGTGTCCTGTCCCCAAGAGGTGTGCCACACACCCTAACATTGTGCCCATTAAGTGGGAGCACACCCACCTACCTCCCTCCTCTTCCGCTCCCACCTCCCACCCACCTGCCAATACCCTGCTTTTCGGCTGCTCTTCCCAGCTCGCAAAGGCTTGCTCTGTTGTTATACCCAGTGGTTCTTATAACAGCCTTATGAGTGAGTCGGACTTTATTTCCATTCTCCCAAGAGGGAATCTGGTTAAATTATTGGCTCAAGACTAATCGAGTTCATAACCCCGGTCAGCCAAGTTCAGATTTAGTGTTGTTTGTGTTCTATGCCATGATTACCTCTATGCTGAAATCTGGATTTCAGAAAAAAAATGTTAATTACTACAGATTTTAGGTTTGATATCAAAGCTTCTTAAATATTTTCCAAATCAACTAATACATTTTAAAGCTTAATTTTAGCTATTTTGTCAGGTTGGAACTTCAAGCATGTCTTACATTGCTTAAAGTCAAATTTGAACGGTTATATAATTATGATGGTGCATGTTCTTTTGAATAGTGAATATTCATTTTGCACAGAAATAGTAGAAGATGGCTTCTTTAATGTGCACTTAGAGGAACCTCAATCAGGAGCAGATAGCTACACTGGTTTTGAGATTGAAAGGCTTGAATTTACTTGGGTACCCTAGTTACAGAGAGTTGTTTTGGAAAATCTGAATGCCTGGGCCTTATTTCTGGACAAGGAATGTTCTTATTTATAAAACCAAACCGCCAGCACAGATTGGAGCCTGTATAACACATATAACATCGTATCCTTCCTTGTTATGGTGACTTGTTAAGACCAGAAACAGAAGGAAACAGTACTACCTCTATGTACAATTCGTTATATGAAAAATATAGGTAAACCATGAAACTGATAATTAAAGACATGTACATTTGATCAAGTCATTAACTGAATAGGAAAAAGAGAATGCTCTTGAGGGTTTTTAAAAAATGTTTTAATAATAAAACCATACAGAAATGGGAAAAGAAGGGTAAGAGAAATTGGAAATTTAATTTTTTATGTCTTTTATCTGAGGAATTCTTACAGTTATTTTGAAACACAAACTTTTCAGTTTAAAAATAGAAGTGAAGAAAGAGGAACAGATTGGAGTCTAGAAGAAAAAATTCAGAGAAATACAGTAGGAAGGCTCTGCACAGGGAGTGTTTGTGTTGAGCCTCGGCTCAGACTTCCTCGGGCTCTGTGGATGGCTAACCAGGACAGTTAAGACATGATCTGAGTTCAAGGCAGTTACAAAAGCTTGATGAAAACAATTCGAGGGAAGCTGTGGACAAGCATCCCAGAATACAGGACATTTGTACAGGAGCACATTCACTTGCAGTTGATTTCAGGGGATTCAAGGGCCTTGCGAAGCCTTAAACTCTTAATCTGAAAGTGGGTCAGAATTGGCCATGGGAGTTTTTGGAATATGGACACCTTGGCCTCTCCTGCACAGGCCTCCTGTGACGGACCCCTCCTGTGGGGAGGCATGAGTGCCGGGTTAAGGCATGGCCCATGATGGCTGGAAGGGTTGATTTCTAAACTTGGGGTAGGGGGTTTAATAACCAGTGCTGCCCCAGTATGATGGGCTTTTCTCTCCTGGAATTACCTCTCTGCTGGCTGGGCTGAGCCCTCAGGACATGGAGCCCAGTGTCCTGGACAATAGGCTGGAGAGTTGGGGCTGCCCCTACGCACAGGCCTCCCCGCTTCCTCACGATGCTGAGGTGTGTGATCTCCTTGGATGCTTTAAGCTATACCTGGAAGAAGAGCCGTGCTTTGTTTTCAGGATAGTAGCCAATGGCGCCTCCCTGCTATTGATTTTTATGTTATTTCATTTGTAAATAAGTGCTTGTTTAACGCTGTAAAGAAGATGAATGCTAAACAAAATTTTAAATGTGGGAAAATTTATAGCTTCTCAAGAAAATAAATATAGAGGAAGTTGCGGGTCATCTCTTCTACCTCGTGCACATCCTGATTTATATTTATATTCCTCCAGCTACTCACCGACATTAATCTCTAGCACCTTTCTGAGTTGATTAATAACATCGCACCGTCTCTAACTATGCACTTGTGTGATCTCTGCAATCGTTTAATTAACAAGTTGAAAGAGGCCTTATCTTCAAAGTCACAGGTTTGCAGTACTTAGTTATATGCAATGAAAGGTGGTCCAGGCAGTGAATCACACACACATGCGCACACACACACACACACACACACAGAGTCTATTTTTACTGAAAACATATGAACACACATTCATTTGCCAAGCTTTGTTGCGTGTGTGGCCCCTGCCTGGAGTTCTGGTCTTTCTTGCAAAAACTCATCTAAACTACATTCACCCAGTCTATCCAGTTTTTGTTTTCTTCAAAGTAGAGCAAGAACTTGACCCCTGTGAAGCAGTGTGAGTGCAGAACACCTCTAAAGTTCTGTGATTTTGTCATTCTTTTTTACAGTTACCTCACGCCTATCTAATGTGGTATTTAAAAATAGCACCTCGCCTTTATTAACTTGGTTTTTATAGAAACCAAGTTTCTGTGTGCATACTTCATGGGTTTACCTAATTTCCAAGTATATTACATCATTTCAGTAATTTGTGCAACTGATATGAACTGGTTTCGGAGCAAATCGAATGACACCTGGGGAAAAATAAATCAAGCTGCGGAAATGCACAGCCAGGGAAAATCTCGAGCTGGTTTTGCAGAGACGAGAGTGCCTCTACTGTGATACAAGTTGAAGAAGATTACAATTATGTCCCATGTTTGGGAGGATATTAGAGATAACTTACTTTACTTGCAAAATGCATTCCTACAAGGAGGAATGTGCTTCCTGAACTTGAAGAGAATCTGAACAGCCCCGTTCCACAGAACGAGTGGTAGGAACTAGACTGGTGGAGTTGTGCCCAGAAGGTAACCTCCGTGAGGTTCTGTCTGTGGGATCAACCTCCAAGGACAAATACAGTTTTCACTTTGCCTGAAAAACTCCTCCTTCTGCATTTAACAAATAAAATTTACAATAACAAATATTTATAGCTTCCAGATTACATGCCAACAATCTTTAGAATTATGAAAACAAGCTTTTAATGTTATAGAAAAGCTCTGGGCACTTCTTAAATAGATTTGGACAAAACCTAACTGTATGACTTCAAGGTACAGAAGATGTACAGATTTAGCTTAAAGTTTGTGATGGCTGGTATGTAAATACTTACCTTTTCATCTGTGACACAAATGCTCATTTTTATTGACGTGTCCTAAATTCTCTAAAATGCTTTCTTGCAGTTTCTCAGAGTTCTGATGAACTGTGTTGGGTTTGGCTTGTATTTGAGTTTGAACAAAACTGAATCAAAGACATTTAGGGTTTGTAATAATTTATTTCCACCTTAAAAAAAGAGTGTATTTAGCAAGATTAAGGTATCATTCTAAAACCGAGTTAGTGAATTTCCCTACTTTCTTCTGAAGTAATAGAAAATATTATTTTCACTCCCAAGAATTAAATCATGTTCTTTCCTCCCTGGCATTTAAATCACTGTAAAAATGTCCTTTGGACTCATTTCTGAGGGAGACTGTAAAAGCAGTAAAATACATGGAGACTTCATAAGCTTGGAGTCTGATTAGAGAAATAAGATCGACACACTTGTTGAAACAGATTATACCAAATGTTTGATTAAGTATAAAATGAGAAGTAAAAGCAATAATTGCTGAAGTGCCTGCTTTGCACATAGCAGAGACGTGAGGGATTAGGAAATTTGAGGGATGTGTGGTATTAATGCTAGACTCTGAAGAATAAATGGAATTTGAACTGAAGAGTGAATAGGGGCCTAGCCCAGTAGGTCAGGGGCAGGATGTGCTTAGGAAACAGATCAGAGGGTGGCATTTGTTTTATAACTAAATTTCTTTATAGTATTTATCTGAGCACTTGCTCAGTTCTCTGAATCTGATTGTGACACTGACTTGTCTTTGGTTATACTTCTTTTCCCTATCCAAGAATCTCCATAAAACCATGATATGTTTTGGACTACCATTCAATCTCTGACAGTGTGTGCTGGAAAGGTTCTGTTGGGGGTGGGTTCATAATAATGATAACCAACTTTTACCAAGTGCCTTTTAGGGGTGTGTATCAGTCCATATAAGCTAGGTTATGCTGCAGTAACAAACGTCGATGTGGATATTTGGATTTCAAATTTCAGCAGATTACAGTAACAAATGTTCATTTCTCACTCGTGCTACAAGTCTGGTGTGGGTTGGTGAGGTGAGAGGCAAGGTCTTTACTTGTGGCTTCTATTCAGGGACTCAGACTACTTACATATACCATCACCAATCATCAGAAATGCCAGAATCCTTTCTCCTGACACCTTCTAATCCTCATTTTTAGTTCACTGAGGAGTCATGCTTCATGACATCTTCAGAGCCACTAGTGAACTTTTTAGTATGTTCCACATCTTATGGATAAAGAATTTCATGAATTTCTTACTTTTGATGAGTTTATCAGCACATGACAGTCATTATGATTTTCACCTGGGAATTTCTTCTGACATTGCTATTGGGTATGTTATGGCTATATTATCAGGAAAAGTAGGATTGGGGAAGATAGATCTCTTAGACCTGGGATAGAGGCAGCAAGGTGGAATGGAACAGGGATGGGACTAACAGCCTAGAGGACTGGGGCTGGATCTCATCCCTGCTGCCTCCTACCTGGGTAAATCTCGGCTTGTCATTTCAGCTCTCTGAACTTCATTTTTTCCATTTGTAATACGAAGGAGTTGATCTCCATTATCCTTAAGGTCTCTGTCAATACCATGATCCACTACAAGTATGAAATAAGTAAAATTTAAAGCTTGAAATGGTTTGTCTTCTAGATTCTGTAATCTGTTGGGTTTTTTTTAAATAAGTTCTTGGGGGAAGGAAGTAAATATGTCTTTGATGCAAGGAATAGTAGTCCTTTGCAAGCTGGGTGTGGTGCTGTGGCTCACACCTATAATACCAGCACTCTGGGAGGCCAAGGTGGGTGGATTGCTTGAGCTCATGAGTTCAAGACCAGCTTGAGCAAGAGTGGAGACCTCAGCTCTACTAAATATAGAAAAACTAGCTGGGCATTGTGGCAGAAACCTGTAGTTCCAGCTATTCAGGAGGCTGAGGCAAGAGGATCACTTGAGCTCAGGAATTTGAGGTTGCTGTGAGCTATGATGTCATGGCACTCTAGCCAGGGTGACAGAGTGAGTCTCTGTCTTAAAAAAAAAAAAAGATACACGTTCAAAGTCTCATCAGCTTAGATGTACAATGATTTGTATGATTTCCCCCCTTTTACTCTTGTTATATCTAGTCTGAAATGGGGAAAGGGGCTGGGCCAAGGTCACTTGCCACTCTGGCAGCTTCCCTCTAACCTTTGAGGTTCTTACTCCCATTTACCAAAGAACCCTAAGTCCAGACAGTTACACAGCAGCAAACTCAATAATAATTGACCTCCTCAAAGGTCTGCTTCCTTCAGCAATTCTTCACGTCCCTGAAAGGAGTCACATAGTGATGAAGAGTGTGTATTTTTCCTTCCCTTTATGTTTGAGGCTGCAGTGCTTTTGGTTCCAGAGGAGTCCAGCCAGCTCTGCCTGCCTTGCTCTACCCTGCTGGCAGCTTCCCACAGATTAAAAAGAAGCATTTGTATGGCTTCCTCTAACTTGCCAGGCACTATAAGTTATAGCACATTCAGGCAGAAAAATGTTCTACAAATATAGAATCATGCAAAGAATGTCTGGAACCAGGACCTTCTCTAATTGTCTAGTAGGATTTACTGAGGCTACCAAATCCTTTATTACTATCCAACAGCCAGAAGGTGAGATTGGACAGTATGACATGTGGATAATATGAAGGGGACAAAAGAGGTAATGAATGTGTGCTGAGAACTGAGAAATACAGACACGAACACGCAGAGTTGTGCAACCGGTGACAATCGATGGGATGAGGCAGCCTCGTAGGAAGCTGGTGGTGCTCTTTAACAACGTGGGAGACACTGTGTCTCCCCTCACCTGGCTGTGCAACCACGGCACAGCACCTAATGTCTGGCTTGCTTGTGTCCTCTCTTAGCGGCGATGATTTAAGCACCATCCGGTGTCTGCAGCTGGTTTCCAAGGGAGGCTTTGCTTCCTGTCAAGACACTGGGCCACAGGTGACTGCCACCCCCTTGTTCTTTTGCAGTGACAATACTATACTACCAGCCTGTGTTTCAGGTGCCCCATGTGGGTGCTGGGGTGCATTCTTTGTGCCACAATCTCTGTTCCCCTGCACTTGATGGCTCTGGGTGAGGCATATTAATTCTTTTTGGTGATAAAAATCACTTCTTGTTTAGAGTCTAGAACTGAAACAATTCCCCTGGTTTGAATTAAGCTGAGGACTGACATGACGGCTGAGAACCACCAAGAAAGCCCCGGGGACACCCTCTGGGCAACCCTGGGCTGCAGAGAAACTTGTGAGGACAGTGGAGATGGCTGTGCAGGTACTGAGGGAAAATGCCTTTACCCTTTCTTTTCCCTTGTGCCTCCTTTTCCTGGTTCTGCTCTCCTCTTAACGCCTTCAGTGGGGTTCATTTCTCCCCGTCCTCTGCCAACTCCCACCTTCCTTCAGCTTTGGAAGCTGCTCGGAATTCCAAGCATCCTTGAGATGGGTTTATGGGGTGCTGCAGGCCTTTCATCCTGCGAGGCTGATGTTTTAGGGGCTAGTAAATGTTTGGGGGGATGTTAACCGCCTGGAAGTTTCTGACTGAAGCAAGTGCACGCACATGGCAATTTTGGTTGACTCAGATGATGACGTTAATCTTCTAGGATTCTGAGTCCCAGAAAGTTCATTTACCCTATATATTTTGAGGAGGGGGTAGATACACGTGGAGGGGTGTGTAGAAAGAGAGAGAGAAAGAAAAGAGAGAGAGACCTTCAAAATGTAGTTAATGCTTTTCTAAATTGCCATTTGCTTTCCTAGGCAAACATTCTTATATAAACTTACTTTCATAAGACAAATGAAAGCCTCCCCCTCACTTCCCTGGTCGCTGTGCTACCTTTAAAACCCAAGATTTGACACTTGAGTCCTTATTTTATGCGTACAGATGCTGTATCATGGAAACAAATGAAAACTTCTGGCATTCGTGGGATCTACCCCAAGTATTTGGCTGCTTGTTTTACTGCCTGTGGTTAAAAACCTGAAATAGATTATATTTTGGCCAGGCATGGTGGCTCACACCTATAATCCTGGCACTCTTGGAGGCTGAGGTAGGAGGATTGCTAGATAGAGCTCAGGAGTTTGAGACCAGCCTGAGCAAGAGTGAGACCCCATTTCTACTAAAAATAGAAAAACTAGCCAGGCATAGTGGAGCACGCTTGTAGTCCCAGCTACTCGGGAGGCTGAGGCAGGAGGACTGCTCAAGCTCAAGAATTTAAGGTTGCTGTGAGCTGTGATGCTGCAGCACTCTACCCAGGTTGACAAAAAAATGAAAGAAATAAGTTAAATTAAATACATTATATTTTATTCTCTTAGCCATCCCCTGGTGTGTTTCCATCTTACTCACATTTGAACCATTTTTGACATATACAGAAAATGTAAATTTCAATGCGCCAGTTTAAGAACAAAACCCAACCAAAAATTTGTTTGGCCTCTCTTCTCCACCTACCAAGACAACTAGGATAACTTCTTAGAGAATAAATCTAGACCTGAGTGTTTATTCCTCCTTGTCCTTTTTTTTTTTTTTTTTTCTTCCTAAAAGTTATCAGGGCCTGCTTGAATTATGGTGCATTTTTTCTTGTCAGAGTTGATTTGATTTCTGGTTCCCTTGACTCCCAGCCTACACTGTAATGATGCAGAGGTGGCAGATTGATGGGGAAAGGATTCAGAATGTGCCCTGGATTTGGGTTTCAGCATGCGTGCTGTCAGGGACATTTAGCAGATGGTCTTGCAGAGGTGGGACTGGGCTTTGGCAGGGAGGGGGCCCCAGGAGAGGAGGATTTCACAGGATGGGCTGGCTCTGCCCTTCCTCACCCGGCCATTTTGACCCTGTCTGTCACAAGATCAGCAGAGACTCAGCTTGGTTGTTGTTTTTAATTTTCACCAGTTTGATTATAATGTGTATGAGTGTAGAACTCTTTTGAGTTTTTCTCTTAGGTGTTTCCTGAGTTTCTTGAATGTTTAGGTTTATGTCTTTTGTTAAATTTGGGGCTCTCTCAGCCATCATTCATACTTTTTTCTGCACTGCATTCTTTCTACCCAGGAACGTCAATGACACGGATGTCAGACCTCTGCGTGTTGGTGCACAGGTCCTTAAGGCCTTATTTTTCCAAATCCTTTTTGCTTTCTTTTGTTCAGATTGGATACTTTCTGTCAGTCTGTCTTCAAGTTCATTCCATTACTGCGTCTATCCCCTGAGATTATTTCAGTTATTATAGTTTTCTGTTCTAAAATTTCCATGTAAGGCTGGGCGCGGTGGCTCACACCTATAATTCTAGCACTCTGGGAGGCCGAGGGGGTAGATTGCTTGAACTCAGGACTTCGAGACCAGCCTGATCTAGAGTGAGACCCCGTCTCTAAAAAGTAGCTGGGCAATGTGGTGGGTGCCTGTAGTCCCAGCTACCCAGGAGGCTGAAGCAAGAAGATCATGTGAGCCCAGGAATTTGAGATTGCTGTGAGCTATGACTCCACAGCACTTTACCGGGGACAAGAAAGTGAGACGCTGTCTCAAAAGTAAATAAGTATATACAAATAGAAAAACTTGCCAGCCATTGTGTTTGGCAGCTGTAGTCCCAGCTACTCAGAAGGCTGAGGCAAGAGGATCACTTGAACCCAAGAGTTTGAGATTGCTGTGAGCTATGATGCCATGGCACTCTACCAAGGGCGAAAAAATAAGACTCTGTCTCAAAAAAAATTTTTTTTTAAATTTCCATTAGGATCTTTATGCCTCCTGTTTCTTTGCTGAGTCTTTCTATCCTTCTATTGGTTTCAAGAGTATATGCCTTTACTCTGTTGAGTCTTTTATAATAGGTGCTCTGACGTCTTCATCAAAAAACCCCAACATCTGTGTCATGCCTACGCTGGCATATGTTGATTACCTCTCTCCAATACCAGTTGGGATTTTCCTGGTTCTTCATATGCTTAGCAGTTTTGGGTTATATCCTATACATTTTGAATATTATGTTATAAGACTCTTGATGTCTACCTGGATGGAGCTGGAACATAATCTTCCTAGCAAAGTATCTCAGGAATGGAAAAAAAAGTATCTGATGTATTCAATACTACTATGAAATCAGTATGTAATCACCTACACATTCATAGGAAGGGTAGACATTACTACAGTCCAGAAAGTAGGAGGGAAGAGGAAGGAGATGGGAGGGGGGAGGTAAGGAGGAGGGAGGGACCCCCCCAAATGGGGGGACCTAACCTAATGTGCATAATGCAATGATACATTTCTAAATTATTAAGAATAGAGTATGAATGTCTTACCGCAACAAATAAGGAAGCAAGGAGATGGTTATGTTAATCAGTTAGCTGTGAGCATTCCACCTTGTATATCAAATGAGCGCATTGTACCTTATAAATGCATTAATGTACATAGTTATGATTTAATAAAGAATTAAAAAATACTATGGATAACGTTGACGTATTTGTTTTAATAGGCAATTGACCTGGCAGAGTTCAGGCCTCAAGTTCAAACCAGCTTTCTGTGGGCTGTGATTTCAACATCTATTCTGTTTCTAAAGCCTGTGCAGTGTGGTTCACCTCTGTCCCATCTGCATCCCTCTTTGGGGGAAATAGGACCTGGGTCTAGGACCCAGGGAGGGGTCTCTCTGCTAAGTCCAGTTCTTACAGGCTCAGACCCATGCATGCATGGTTCTAGAATGAGCCTATGACTTTATAAACCACTTTATGGGGTTGCTTTCCTAAGCTGCTGCTTCTCCCCAATTGCTCCAGGATTCTCTGGTTCCCTGTGGTTTCTCAACCTCTGGCTGGGAAAAGTTGGCTTTCATTTTCCCTCCTTTGCCCAAGCTTGGCTGCACACTTACTGTGACTAACTGTGACTGTGCCTGAGTCCAAGCCCAGCAGCTGGAGCAGGGAGGCAGAAGATAGTGTGGGGTTCACCCCACCCCTTTGGGGCCTCAGCCTCAAATCAGAGAGGAAGCTTTCCTTTCCTTGGGGTTTTAGGTAACTTTCAGCTCTCATTGTGGCTCTACCTCCTTAATAGGATTGCCTGGGGAGTTGAAGTTCATGAATATAGAAAGGAAGAAAAGGAAGAAAGTGAAGAATTTCCCCCATTCTCTCTGGGCACTAGGAGATACCTACCCTCCTTGGGCCTGCACTGGAGGGCCCGAGGCCTCAAGGGTCAGAGGGGGGCAAGGGGGGGCAGGAGCACTACCGGAGGGAAACACGATGGTGAACACATTGCTGGTTCTGAGGGTCTTTGGATTCTGATCTTCCTCCCCAGTCTACCTGTTACTATTTACTTTTCAGATTCCTCAAATAACTGCTCCCTGCATTCCAATCAGGTTTTATTGCTGCATTCAGTGAGAGTCACAGGGTGGGAATGTAATTCTGACCCAGAACTGAATCTGAGAGCCTTTATTTCTTAAATGACATCTTTGCATGAGGTGCTTGAATTTTAAACATCACCAGAAAATGTATTACTGATTTCTGCTATTTTTGAATCAGGGCTGAGTCTGCGAAATCAGCCAGTTCCCTGAGCTCGCAGAGGACAAGGAGTGGTGGCCACACCCCACCCAACTCCAGACACCCTTTTGTTCTGCCCATCTCCCTTAACAACTCTCATCTCCTCCTAAAAAGGAATAAACAAATTCCTTCAGCCATTGTTTCCTGCCCACTCACAGATGCTCTTAATTAGCACAAAATTGCTAAATAAATCTATTTTACTTGTTTTAGGTTTGTATCTTCCAGAAAGCTTAGGCTTCCCCAACATCAACACATCAACGCACTCTCAGCATATTGTTTGGTTTGAGTCAAGAGCTCACAACCTTGTTCTTTTCCAGAAGCACAAACATAATACACAGAATCAATTGTTAGATGTCTCTCCCAGCAGGAAGCTGCCGGTTCTAAAACCTTCAGGAGCTTAGGAGTGGTGGGAATGTGCACTACTTAGGAGTATCGAAACTTTAAATATCCTGAACACTCCACCAGTTATCCGTCATGATAAAGGCACCGATCATTTAAATCACTCATCATACAGTTTCATTTCCTGAAGCATTGAAATACAGAGGACTGGACCATTAGAAGCTTTCTTTTGGCTACTTTTCCATTTAGTTTTTATACCAAAGCAATGTAAAAAAATGCTTGTATAAAAATGACTTGTGAAGCTGCCGGTAGGGCACTGTTCTTCGTGTGAATATTTCTTTGTAGACTTCGTGAGGTCATTCATGGATGTGAGGACACAGCCTGTGAAGAGGAAGCTTGTTATTCCACATTTTAAGACAAAGAAAACTTTTGCACAAGGCAGAACTGAAAGCTCTGTTGTCTAGGTCAGGGGTGGGCCTCATTTTTTCTTTAAATTTTTTAAAACCCTACCAGTTTTATCTGGGGTTTATGGTCTTGAATTAATACATTTCTTCTATGTGCACAAGTATAGGCTGGTAGGCAATGGAGTATTTTAAAAGATTGCTTTATCTTTTAGGAGTAAAATCTTGGAATTCAGCTTCATGGCTTGTGAAAATGATTTTCTCTTTTAAAACAACAAAATATGCTGAGATAACAAATGGTAAAAATACCCCAAAGCCTCTTGGTTGTGCCTGTTACAGTCTTTATGAGTCAGACCCATTACCTCTATGCACTGAATGACTCAGGGACCACATTTTACCCCCTGAGAAGTAGAATGTCAGGTATCTGCAGAATGGCTACATGGAATCTTCTGCTGTTCTTAATCTGAATTTTTGGAATTTTTCCTATGTAACGAAGGAAGGCATTTGCCTGTCCTTCGAAGAAACCAACTCATTCTCCAATACTCTTTCCTAAGGGAAGGTGCCAGTTATGACCTTCATAAAACAAAAAGGGGGATGCTTCCTTTCCTTGGAAATCCAGTACCACATGTGCCCTGAGACATGCTTGTCCGAGGTCAGGAAGGTTTCTTTGTGGTTTTCTTACTGGATGAAGATGGTCTAGCCGCCTGTCAGCCACTGTCAGCCAATATGCAGAGACGGGAATAGGTCCACAAAACTTGATTTGTCCGAAAGTGGGGATTCTGGAGAACAGTGAGAGTCACATCTCCAAGACTATTCTGTTCTAACATTTCCAAAATTATAGTTTTATACATAAAAGTTCAAAGCAAAGACCACACTAACCCCTATTCTAAATAATGATCAGCATAACTCAGTGACCTATTAGAACATTCCAGTTCAAAAGCTCATCTCCTAAATCAATCCACCTAAACTACTCAAGATAGGCATCTTTAGGGTGGGAGCTAAATTTACAAAACAGAGTGAGAGACAGTGGGTGAAGGTCTGGCAGGATCTAAACCGACCAGACCAGCTGTGTCCTGTCTGCCCTCTCCTGCCTGACTCCATCTTATTCTCACTACATGTGCTTTCGGTTTAGAAGTAGAGGGGTCCCATCCCCGCAGGAGCTCAGGAGCAAGGCCACTTTTCTTTTAGCAACTCACTGTAATACTCCATTCGACATTGCCCCTCAGACTTGCTAAGGACAGACAGGCCAGTCCAAAATGACGGTACTCCCGGCCACCTTTTGCTTACTGCTTTTCCTGTCTGAAGAGAAAGGGCAGGTGCACACAGGGCTGGGAATCCACCTGCCCGCCTTCTGGGAGCAATGGGGTGGCATTGTTACGGCCACTTCATAGGCATTTAGTGTACCTTGGCGTTGAGGGAATTGTTTGGAATAAAATCATCATAATAAAAAAATTGTTTTGAAAAGAAAAAAAATAGGTTTTATCCTTTTCTATTAAGCCTGCCAGTGGTGTTTTAAGGTGCTCAGAGAATTCTGTTCGTGGGAATTTGAGGGAAGGATAAATGTTGATACGTGCAATAGAGAATTAAGACAAATGATAATTGAAAGAGATGATAAAAGCTAGTGGTTTCCGTGGGGAAATAATCACGAACTGCTGTCAGACAGATTCCAATAAGAACTTGCTTTATGTGAAATGTTTTTTAAACAGCTCGACCAAAGCATTAAGCCAGAGCACTTCTGAGGGCATCTATTTGTTGTATGTTTCTATTATATCCCCATCTGAGACTCTTCCACTTGTATTATTCACTGATCCAGCTGCTGTGTTTAGCTTCATTGTGGTCAATACTCCATTGGAAATGAGAAATATCAGATTGCAAGAAGGATACTATTTGTGGATCTTGAAGATAATTCTATGGCTTCACCATATTGATTCACCATAGGGATTCACAATTACCCATCTGTGAAGTTACTTTCATGTATTAGCTCAGATTAAATGCTACTTCTGTGTTGAAAGGTGGCTCTTTAATGATGTTAGAAAGACCTTCGATGGTACTGGAGGCTGCTTCCCAGAAGCTGCTTTGTATTTTCAGGCATTTATTTTGGAGTAATCCTCAGGTGTTCCATCTCTTTGTGCTCCCATTTGGACCCTGTATAGCAGTGTTTTCAATATTTTTTATCTCATAGCACACTCAAATTCATACTTAAACTTCCATGACACACTTAAATTATGTTGATCAAAAACAAAGGAAAAAAAAAAAGAATATACTTACAGTGCTTTGAACCTCTTTCAAAAATAACTTAATTGACCATCTTTCAAAATTTTCACCGCACATCTAAGATACTCTCACGGCACACCAGTTGAAAATCACTGCTGTAGAGATTTCTGTCGGAGCCCTAAAACCTGCATTGCATTTATTGGTTTACACAGCTGCATCCTGTATTAAAATGTAACACAGAGTCCGGCATGGGGCACGAGGGCGAGCTGAATGAATGAATGAGTCCTTAGTCAAGTCTCACTGCCTCTTTCCAAAGAATGCTGTGCAGGAGGGCTTCCACCCACCCATCCTGGCCCCGTCTCCACACCGCTCCCTGCGCTGCCCCTGAGGGGCGGACCTGAAGGAACTGATCACACCCTCCCTCTTCCCTGCCTTCCTTTTGGGTTTGGCCAACAGGAGGCAAGAGATTGGTGGGTGGGGCAACAGTCGGGGTGGAGTATGTATTATAACAGGCTGGGCTGTGTTCCTCTATTAATAAAGGCTGCTCCCTATAGCTTCCCTCAGGCTTGCAAGGTGCTCCAGTGTTACCAGACACAGGTATTGGGTTACCCCTTGCAGTGGTTCTCCACCTTCCTAATGCCGCAACCCTTTAATACGGTTCCTTATGTTGTGGTGACCCCAACCACAACATTTTCATTGCTACTTCATAACTGTAATTTTGCTACTGTTATGAGCTGTAAATATCTGATATGCAGGATGTATTTAGGCGACTCCTGTGAAAGGGTCGTTCGATCCCCAAAGGGGTCGTGACCCACAGGTTGAGAACTACTGCCTTACTGGTTTCCTTATACTCTGCCCACACCTTTGTAAGTGGTCTCTTTGTTAAATTCTGTTAAATTAGCCAGTGTGAACAAGGTCATTGGATCCTGCTGGGACCCCGACTGGTATTTGCCCAAGTTACTCAGGTGACAACATTGGTTATAATCTAGGTACTGTATTATAGGGGCAGAAAGGTATGATACCGTTCCTTACTTATCATAAGTATCACAGCCAACACTCTGTAACAAAAGACAGGTTAACAAGAAAACAGATGACACATTTATTTAATCAAGGTTTGACGTGACACGGGAGCTGTTAGAAATGAAGACCCAAAGATCCAAGGAAAATGATTTGCAGCTGAACCTTTGTGAGTTGACCACCCAAGGTCAAGGTGTAACAAACTGGTCAACGTATGGAGGTGGTCAACATAAGGAACTTTGATTGAGTACACGTGGTGCATGTATGAAAGTTAGGTCAACTTAAGGAGGTTGTCAATGTAGGGAGGTGGTCAACTGTAGAGGTTCTACTGTATTTATTTTTTTTTTAATTTTTATTAAATTATAGCTGTGTACATTAGTGCAGTCATGGGGCACAATGTGCTGACTTCATATACAATCTGAAATATTTTCTTCAAACTTTACATAGCCTTCATGGCATTTTCTTAATCACTATATGAAGACATTTGTATTCTGCATTTAGTAAGTTTCACCTGTACACTTCTAAGATGCACCGTAGGTGTGATCCCACCAATCGCCCTCCCTTCACCCATCTTCCACCCTCCCCTCCCATCCCCTCCCTTTCCCTTTTCCCCATATTCTTTATTTATTTATTTTTTTTTTTGAGACAGAGCCTCAAGCTGTCGCCCTGGGTAGAGTGCCGTGGCATCACAGCTCACAGCAACCTCCAATTCCTGGGCTCAAGCGAGTCTCTTGCCTCCGCCTCCCAAGTAACTGGGACTAGAGGCGCCCGC
>CAUYRH010109946.1:0-11332 GCA_963574655.1 Perodicticus potto
GGCCGGGCGTTGTGGCGGGCGCCTGTAGTCCCAGCTACTTGGGAGGCAGAGGCAAGAGACTCCCTTGAGCCCAGGAATTGGAGGTTGCTGTGAGCTGTGATGCCACAGCACTCTATCCAGGGTGAAAGCTTGAGGCTCTGTCTCAAAAAAAAAAAAAAAAATTTCTTCTGTGCCTTCCAGGAATGCAAAGTCCTCTAAAGAAAACAGGCAAAGAGGCCGGTGCAGTGGCTTGCGCCTGTAATCCTAGCACTCTGGGAGGCTGAGGCGGGTGGAGTGCCCTGAGCTCACAGGTTTGAGGCCACCCTGAGCAAGAGCAAGACCCTGTCTCTAAAAAAAATAATAATAATAACCGGGTGTTGTGGCAGGTGCCTGTAGTCCCAGCTACTTCGGAAGCTGAGGCAAGAGAATCGCCTGAGCCCAAGAGTCTAAGGTTGCTGTGAGCTATGACACCATGGCACAAGGGTGACAAAGTGAGACTCTGTCGCAAAAAAAAAAAAAAAAACAAAAAAGAAAAGAAAAAGAAAGAAAACAGGCAAAACCTGTTTCTCTGGGGCAAACCTGAGCATTGGTAATGGCTGTTTGTGTGAGCTGGAGAAAGCTATCTGTGATCAGGACCCTTCATCAAAATGGGAAACTTAGAAATGAAGAGTAGTGAGGATTAAGGATTAGGCTGCCTTGACAAGCTTAGAGCAGAAACCTCTATTGGGTATACAGTTAGGGATAAATGATTATTGGTTCTCTGGGGATCAGGTCATGTATTCACACAATCTTGCTGATACCAATCTTGCCATAACTCAAAGGTCATTCACCAAAGAATATTTATTGAGTATTTACTATGTAGCAGTACTACGGTTACAAAGAAGATTATGGTCCATTCACACCAAGGATCACATAAACAAAAGTGCTACACAATTTCAATCCTAGTAAGAGGTCAATACATGTTAACGGTTCTTCTTTTGTAAATGACTGATTCCTAACAATAGTAGTCCAAGGAACTTAAGAAATAAATTTGAATTGCATTCTAAATAAATAATAGGGATTAGTTTTACACAAAATCATATACACAAGTAAACACAACATAATTACACTTTCATTTCACATAGATTAACAAATATAGTTCATTCTAGAAAAAAGAATGATTAACAAAAGGAGAGTACTGCTTGGAAAAAAAAGTGAAAGAGGTAAATTAAAAAGTAAATTATACCCCCCTAAAAAGGTAAATTATATATAGGAAAACATGGGACTAAGTAAAAAACTTATGCTCCAAGAAAGAAATAACACTATGCAAACGAAGCAAAAACCAGGTCTCATGAACTTTGCCAGAGATACTGGCTGCGCTCAAGATGCCAACGCACTAAAAAGGTAAAGCTAAATAGAAAAACAGTCCAAATGAAATGAGGAAAACCTTTATTGCACAGTAGCTCAAGTGTAAGATGAAAAAAAGAAAAATAATTCCTTATCTGCTTTAGTATCAACAATGGTGACCTTGCTTACAAAATTTTAAGTAGGAGAACAGGGCATTGCCTTTTGAAGGAGTTTTAGGACACTGAAAAGAAAATAATATTCTATACTTTAGTGTACTTTATAGATCTGTCAATCTTAGGAATTTCTTCTGCTATAAAGAAAGCTGTTATTTGTTTAAAGTAAATTTTATTTTATTTATTTATTTTTTCGAAACAGACTCACTATGTCACCCTAGGTAGAGAGCTGTGGCGTCACAGCTCACAGCAACCTCCAACTCTTGGGCTTAAGCAATTCTCTTGCCTCAGCCTCCCAAGTAGCTGGGGGAATAGTTTTTTTTTTTTTTTTTTTGTAGAGACAGAGTCTCACTTTATCGCCCTCAGTGGAGTGCTGTGGCATCACACAGCTCATAACAACCTCCAAATCCTGGGCTTAGGCGATTCTCTGGGCTTAGGCAATTCTCTTGCCTCAGCCTCTCAAGTAGCTGGGACTACAGCGCCCACCACAACACCCGGCTATTTTTCTGTTTTGCAGTTCAGCCGAAGCCGGGGTTGGTATATGGGGCCAGCACCCCACTTGATGAGCCACAGGTGCCACCTGGGAATACAGTTTTTTGTAGTAATCATTGAGGAATTTTTTGAATTTCTGTGGTATGTGTTTTTACCGTTTCTGATTGACATAATTAGCAATTTTACTTTTCTGTTTCTGGTTAGGCTAGACAAAGGTTTATCAATTTTGTTAAATCTTTTCAAAGAATGAACTTTTTGTTTCATTGATCTTCTGAATGATGCTTTCGTTTTCAATTTCATTTAATTCTGCTCTAATTTTGGTTATTTATTTTCTTCTTGGTCTGGGGTTGGATTGGTTTTCCTTTTCCACTCACTTGAGATGACCCATTAGGTTGTTGACTTCTTCTCTATCTGTTTTCTTTCTTTCTTTTTTTTGAGACAGTCTCACTATGTTGCCCTTGGTAGAGTGCTGTCGCGTCACAACTGACAGCAACCTCCAACTCTCGGGCTTAAGCGATTTTCTTGTCTCAGCCTCCCAAGTAGCTGGGACCACAGGCACCTGCCACAATGCCTGGCTATTTTCTTGTTGCAGTGGTCACTGTTGTTTAGCTGGCCTGGGCCGGGCTTGAATCTGCCAGCCTTGGTGCATGTGGCTGGCACCATAACCACTGGGCCAAACTTCTGTATTCTTGATGAAGGCTTCTAATGCTATAAATTTCCCTCTCAGGACTGCCTTTGTGGTATCCCACAAGTTTTGATAATTTGTGTCTTCATTATCATTTGGTTCTAAAAATCTGATGATTTCCTTCTTAATCTCATCTTTGACCCAGCTATCATTCAGCCTAAGGTTTACTTTCCATGACTTTCTTTGTGTATGAATATTTCTGTTCCTGTTGAGTCCAACTTTTATTCCCCAATAGTCCAAGAAGATACAAGGAATAATTTCTATTCAAATTTGTTCAGATTAGACTGTGTCCTAAGATATGATCAATTTTGGAGGATGATCCATGGGCTGATGAGAAGAATGTCTATTCAGTTTTATTTAAAATGAAGTGTTCTGTAGACATCTGTTAAGTCCACTTCTTCTACAGTCAAGTTTAAGTCTATTATTTATTTGTTTAGTTTCTTCTTGGAGTATCTATCCAGAACTGACAAATGGGTGTTAAAATCTCCAACTATTATAGTGCAGGAAGGTATCAAATATTTCACATCTGGGTGGCACCTGTGGTTCAAAAGAGTAGGGCACTGGGCCCATATACCGGAGGTGGAGGGTTCAAAACTGGCCCTGGCCAAAAACTGGAAAAAAAAAATTCCGTATCTATTAGGGTTTTCTTTATAAATTGAGGAGCATTTAGGTAGGGGACATAAGTGTAAATTATTCAAATCTCTTCATGTTAAGCATATCCCTTGACAAATATCTACTGTCCATTCTTGTCTTTCCTTATTTTTGTTGGTTTAAATCCTATTGTATCAGCCATTTATCTATGACTAGCATCTTCTATTGTTATCTCCTTTGTCGTTCCTTGGGAGAGTTGATCTACTCTGATTGTTCATGTTTCCAGAGTTCTTCTGCTGGTTCTGCCCCATGATTATTTTCTGGAATTTGGCTCGTAAAACCCATAGGGTGAGACTGGATTGAGGGCTCCTGGAAGTGGAGTTAACCAGCCTTTTACCAATGCGCTGGGGCTGGTGGTTGTAGTTTATCCCCTATAGTTTTACAAAGGTCCCTTTCAGAGCTATAGCCAAAGACTCTAAGGATCTGCTTGGTATGACAGCACTAAGCAACTCTGTCTTGGAGTCAGCCACCCTCTATCAAATCTTAATGAGTCATGGTATTAGACTGGAATCTCATCTGGGGAGAGATACAAGCTCAACTGCAGCACCCCATCCCCCGCTGCCCCCCACAGTGACAGCTGGGGGAAGCGATTTAGTCCCTTCCATTATAAAATAAGCACTGTCCAACCTTGGAGCGTCCCCTGGTGGACCACCCAGGTCAAGAGTTCTAATCTGATTGTCCCACACAGTACAATCACTGCTCAACATGGAGAGTTCAAAGGGTCTCCAGAGACCTGATATTAGGGAATCCACAGGCAGTTCTGTCCTGAAAACCCAAGGAGCTAGAGCCTGGTTGTCTCTGGAGAGCAATGGAATCAGGAGAGTACCCCACCAAATTCCAACCAGAGCCATCAGCACCTCCGCCTATGGCTCATTTCTCTTTCCTGTGGTCAGAGCCTCCGCCCCTGCTGCACACTGCCATTGGTGACCCTGAGGGGCAGGACCCTGACTTCCTCTACTGCACAAAAGAATCAGGGGAGTGCACCACCTAAGGATGTCCCTGGGTGTGAACGCCACCTGCTGAGTCCAGTTTCGGGGTTTTTCTCTCATGCACAGTCAGTGCTACTGTCCCACCACACACTGCTACCAGTGACCCAGGGTCTGGTGCCTGGCTTCCTCCAGTACACAGCAGAATCAGGGAAATATATCTCCAAAGTCTGTCCCAGGGAGTGAGTACTGCCTGCCATGGTGCAGCATGTCTCTCTTTTTTGTATGTCCCCAATCTCTCCATGTGACCCCCATCTTCCATTCAAATCATTTTTTCTGTGCTGCTGTCCAGTGACCCACACAATGCCCAGGCCTCTCATGAAATTGTCAAAGACTCTGGGCTCTGCAGGGGGCAGGCCTTCAGACCACCAGGCAAAGGGGAAGGGTGGACTGGGAGTTTAGAATTTCAGGGAAAATATTTGTTCAATTTTATGTTGGGCAGGATGATGCCTAGGCTCACAAAGAGACCTCCCTAATGAAGGAGTCCTGGTGTTTAGTCTCTCCTGTGGGGTAAAATAAAAGGTCTTTTGTTCCCTGCTTGCTTGCAGAGAACACACAGCAAGCCTCTCTCTTGGGGGAGGGGGTCTCTCATTTTCTTGACGGGCTTTGTACATGGAGTATATTTTCCTGGAGTCTCCACTTGCTTCAAAAGGGATTGTGTGCACTTATCTATCTTCTTTCTTAGCTTGCCATCTTTGGCTTCTTTAAGTCCATTCTGTCCATTATCTCTCCCTCTGTACACAAGCCTCAGTCAAACACTGCCTCAATTCAGCCATCTTACTTCTTCCCTTCTGATATGTTTTCATGTGCTGAAACATCCTTGCATTCTAGGGAATAATCCACTCCATCATGTTACATGATCCTTTGGAACATGCTCCTGAATTTGGTTTGCTATTATTTTATGGAGCATTTTGGCATCAACATTTATAAGGGTCTATAATTTTCTTGGTATTTTGGTATCAGACCAATAATGGCCTCATAGAATGAGTTACAAAGTGACATCTTTTCAATTTTTTTGTAAGAGTTTGGGAAGGATTCATGTCAGTTCTTTAAATATTTGGTAGAATTCATGAGTAAAACCAACTGTTCCAGGGATTTTGAATATAGGAGGGTTTTTGATAATGATTCAGTTTCCTTATTAGACAAAAGCCTATCTGTATTTTCCATTTTTTTCTGTTATTCACTTTTGTGTTTCTAGGAATTTGTCCACATCATCCAGGTTATTTAATTTGTTGGGATGCAGATGTTCCCTCTTAGAGTCCTTTTTATTTCTTACAGAATAGTAGTAATGCCTCCATTTTCATTACTGATTTTTATAATTTGAGTCAGCTCTTTTTTTTTCCAATGTAGCTAAAGCATTGTCAATTTTATTGATCTTTTCAAAGAACCAACTTTTAATTGATATTCTCTGTATTTTTCTTCCTGTGTTCTGTTTCATTTACCTCTGTTCTAACCATTAGGCTTAATTGATTCTTGTGTACCTTGTTCCTTAAATTATAAAGTTAAATTGTTGTTTCTGAGATCATTATTTTTTAATGTAATTATTTATAGCTATTTTGGCACTGCTTTTTCTGCATATCATCAGTTTAGGTACATCATGTTTTTGTTTTAATTCATCTTATAGTTTTTAAATTTTTCCCTATGATTTATTCTTTGACCCATTAGTTGTTTAGAAGTGTGTTGTTAAATTTCCACGTATTTGTGATTTTAAGTATTTCTTCTCTTACCGATTTCAAACTTCATCCTCTTGGATGATATACTTTAAAGGATATACTCTTTTGGAATAAATTTTTTATGGTATGTTTTAAAAAATCTATCAAGATAACCGAGGTACAGTGGCTCACACCTGTAATCCTTACACTTTGTGAGGAGGAGGTGGGAAGACTGCTTGAGATCAGGAGTTTGAGACCAGCCAGAGGAAGAGTGAGACCCTGTCTCTACTGAAAACAGGAAAATTAGCCGAGAGTTGTTCTGAGTGCCTGTAGTCCCAGCTTCTTGGGAGGTTGAGGTAAGATGATTGCTTGACCTCAGGAGTTTGAGGTTGCTGTGAGTTATGATGATGCCATGGCACTCTAGCTTGGGGGATAGACTGACTATCTCAAAAAGAAAAAAAGTCTATTAAGGCTTGCTTTGTGGCTTAAAATGTGATCTTGGAAAAATGTCTTTTAGGCACTTGAGAAACTGTATTTTGCTGCTATTGGCTGAAATATTCTATGTGGGTTAGATCTACTTGTTCTATTATTTTTGTTCAAGGCCTAAAATTCCTTTATCTTTTATCTGATTGTTCTATCAACAATGGATAGTTAGGGAAAGTGCAGCATTATATTCTCTAGCTATTTGTGCAGAAATGTCTATTTCTTCCTTCAATTCTGTTGATTTCTGCTTCATCTATTTTTATGGTGGATCTATTTTTATTAAGTGAATAAATGTTTTTAAGTGTTTTATTATTGTGCTAAACTGACCTATTAAGAGCATAATATGTTCTTTGTCTCCTATAAACTTTTATCATTTAAGACACTTAAACTTTTTTCTTTTTCTTGAGACAGAGCCTCAAGCTGTCACCCTGGATAGAGTGCTGTGACATCACAGCTCACAGCAATCTCCAATTCCTGGGCTCAAGTGAGTTTCTTGCCTCTGCCTCCCAAGCAGTTGGGACTACAGGCACCCGCCACAATGCCCAGCCATTTTTTGGTTGCAGCTGTCATTGTTGTTTGGCAGGCCCTGGCTGGATTTGAACCCGCCAGCTCAGGTGTATGTGGCTGGCGCCTTAGCCCGTTGAGCCACAGGCGCTGAGCCAAGACACTTAAACTTTTTAAACTTAAAGTCTATTTGTCTGATATTATACTTACCGTGGATCTCTTTTGGATATTATTTGCATGACTATCTTTTCCTGTGCTTTCACTTTGAAAAATAACTTATTTGAAAAATAACTTCACTTTGAAGTTATTTATGCCTTTGGATCTAAAATGATCTATAATGGTAGACATTATATAGTTGGATCATGTTTTTCTATCCATTGATTAGAAAGTTTAATCCATTTACATTTAAAGTAATTACTGTTAAGAAGGGACTTCTACCATTTGGCTAAAAATTTTTCCATATGATTTACAGCATTTTTATCCCTCATTTCCTGCATAATGTCTTCTTATATTTAGTTGATTTTTTCTTTTTAATAAAACACTTTAATTCTCTTCTCACTTCCTTTTTATAATTCCTTTTATTTTTCCTGTAGAAGACAGAGTGAAAGTGAGAGAAAGAGAAAAGAAAGGGATGAAACAAAGAAAAGAAAGGAAAGAGAGAGAAAATGAGAGTGAGAGAGAGAAAGAATGGGAAGAATGGAATCTTCTTCTTTTTTTTTTTTTTAGAAGAGAGAGAGAGAGTAAAAGTGAGAGAGGAAAGAAAGGGATGAAAGAAAGAAAAGAAAGGGGAAAGTGAGAGAGAGAGAATGGGAGTGTGAGAGAGGGCCTTTTTGTATATCCTATAGCCATTTTCTTCATAGTGGTTACTATGGAGATAGGACTTAATATCCTGTGGTTATACTACTATAATCTGAATTTGTACTAGTTTAACTTCAATAGCATCGAAAAACATTACTCTCATACAGCTCTATCCCCACCCGTTCAGTTATTAATGTAACACATTACATCTTTATATACTAAGTGTCCCAAAACATAGACTAATTTTTATTAAGGCATGTCTGAGGAGAAGTTGAATGTAATTCTTAATTTTGTTTCTCTGTAAGCTTTTTCCCCACCGTGGCCTCCTTTAGGATTTTCTTCTTTAAATTTCTCTTTTATTTCCTTCCTATCTTCCTCTGTAGTGTGTTTTAATATATTGCTTTTCATTTCTTTTTGTGTATCTGTTGTAGGTCTTATGATGTTACTATGAGGCCTGCAAAAATCATTTTATATTCAGCTATTTTAAGCACAAGACAACTCTTCTTATAAACAAAGAGAAATCTAACAGAAATTCTACTCTTTAATTTTCTCTAGTTTGAAACTGATATGTGTAAGTATAGTTGTTTTGGACACTTAGTTGGCTTGCTGTTTTTTGACTTCTTTGATCTGTAGTTTGGTCACTTAAATAATTTGTGGGGAATATTACTCATTTATTCAATTATTTCTTCAAAGAAATAATGACTGAACATTGTTGAATTTTTGGTCTGTTTACGGCTTTATTCTTCTCTTTCATCTCCTTTGGGTATTCCATTTATGTGTATGTTACACCTGTTATACTTACTTGTCCCAAAGTTAAATATTCTGTTCTATTTTGGATTTTTTTTTTCAGTCCGTTCTCTTTGCTTTTTGGTTTTAGAGGTTTTATATTGAGAGCTCAGAGAATTTTTCTTCAGTTGTATGTAGTCTACTAACAAGCCCATCAAAGGTATTCTTCATTTCTAATACAGTGTTCCTAATCTCCAAGACATTTCCTAGGAGTTTCATCTCTTTGATTAAATTGCCCATCTGCTGTTGTATGCTGTCTACTTTATTGATCAGCAAATCATAACATACTGATCATAGTTACGTTAAACTCCCAGGCTGATCATTCCAATGTTCTTGCCATGTTTGATTCTGATATTCACTTTGTTTCTTCAAATTGTGTTTTTTGCCATTGGGTATGCCTTGTAATTCTCTTCTTGAAAGCCAGACATGATGTACCAGGTAAAAGGAACTGCTACTTAGGACGTTAGTAGTGTAGTGCTGAGAAAGAACTGTATATTTCTGTGATTAGATCTCAGATTTTTTATTTTTTATTTTTTAATGAGCCTATGTTTCTAGACTGTAAACTTCAAAAGTGTTTCAGATTTTTTCTCCCTTTCATATGGGACAGGATGGTGAAAGTGGGCTGGAGTTGGGTATGTCCCTTCCTCTAGGTAACTAAGGATTTGTTAATACTTAAGCCGGGTAGGCTGTAGTTAACTAGTTTCTCCAGGTGGTAGAACGCATTAAGAACACAGTGTTCTGATGTATTTCCAAATGATTCATTTTTCCCTTCCCTGCTGAAATACAACTTTGCTTGTTGTCTTGGGAGACCTGTTCTACAGGTCTCTTAGGTTTAGCTTTCACAAAAGTGTGTGTGCCACATATGAGTGGGCCCCATAAAGTTTATCTTTTAGAGTTGTCTGCATTGAACCTCCAGCAATTTATCAATTATAGCTCAATTCTTCCTACCCTGATATTGGCTCCTTTGGAATTACTGTTGAGTCTGTGTTCTCATGAGGCATGAATTTATTTGCCTTTCTGTCTTTCCAGTTTGGGAGGATAGCAGTTGGCCCTGTGTTCTCCCTATGGATCCTAGAAGAGTTGTTCATTTTTCAATTTCTTCATAGTTTTTTTATGTTGTTAGCACAGAATGACAACTTTCTAATTCCGAATATTTGGAACTATAAACTGGAAGTACTATGCATCTCTTTTAAACAATGAAATGTTAAATAAAAAATAAGTGAAGTCATAAACTAAAATTTCAATAGCTTTTATAATTCCCCATGTTTTTGCCTTTATTGATTTATAAGGGTTTGAATTTTTATCTAGCATCCTTTCAGTTCAAGTGGAAGAACTCTCTTTAGCATTTATTGTAGAGCAGGTGTAGTAACAAACACTATCAACTTTTGTTTATCTGGAAATTTCTTAATTTCTCTCTTTAAGGATCAGTTTTGCCAGATAAAGACCTCTCAACTGACCGTTATTTTTCTTAAAACATTTTTAATCTATCACTCCACTGTCTTCTGGCCCCGAAAGTTTTTGATGAGAAATCTACTCACATCATATATTAATGATGATCTCATGTATGTTACGGATTGTTTTTCTCTTGTTCCTTTAAATAATTTCTCCTTGCCTTTTGACAGTTTTATTATAAGGTATGTTGGCTGGGGATTCATTCAAGTTTTTGAGTTTCTTGGATTTGTAGATTCATATTTTACATGAAATTAACAAAGTTTTCAGCCATTATTTCTTCAAATAATCTCTCCATCCCTTTCTCTTCTCCTTGAACTCTCATAATGTGTATAGGTTTACTTAATAGTGTTCCATAGGTCCCTCAGGTTCTGTTCAGTTTTTTCAATCTCTGTTTCTGTTCCTCAGACTTCTCAATTTTAAGCACTCTATCTATAAGTTTGCTGAATGTTTTCTCTGCCTGCTAAAAATGGCTTTTGAATCCCTCTAGGGAAAAACATTTTTTTTTTTTTTAATTATTGTACTTTTCAACACCAGAGATTCTTTATGGTTATTTATTTATTTTTTATTAAATCATAGACGTGTACATTAGTGCAATCATGGGGTACACTGTGCTGGCTTCATGCGCAATCAGGAATATTTTATGGTTATTTTTAATGTTGTCTATGTCTTTATTGATCTTTACCTCTGCTCACATTTTCTTGACATTGTCAACATCTTCCTTTATTTCCCTGAGTCTTTTTCTTAGAGAGGTTTTAAACTTTTGTCTAATAAGTTCACCATCTTATCTTACTCAGATAATTTATTTGTTAATTTATTCTTTTCATTTGAATTGTCTTACATTTCTTGTTGAAAACTGAAAATATTGATCCTTACAATGTGTTCATTCTTGAAATCATATTCCCTCCTTGCCCAGGGTTTGGATTTTTTAAAAATGTATTTGTAGTGTGTTTCTGTGTCAGAGAGCAACCAGAGATATAAACTAAAGGTTTTCTCAGGGCTTTCTTTTCTGAGGCTACATTGTCCTCTAGGCATACATATTGACTTTTCTAAATTCCTCCATATCTGCTCATCTAGCCAAACAGTGTAAAATAATCATGGGGCAGAATCAGCAGAAAAACTCCAGCAACATGAATAATCAAAGTAGATCAACTACCCCAATGAACGAAGTGGCAGACACAACAGAAGATCCCATTCATAAACCAATAGTTGAGATGTCCGAAATTAAATTCAGAATTTGGATTGCAAATAAGATTAATAGAATGGAGGTAAAGTTGGAATTAGAAATTCAAGGAGCATTTCAAAATTTGTGTCAAGAATTCAGTGAATTCAAAAACAAACAAACAAAAAAAAATCACCAAAGATTTT
>CAUYRH010109950.1:0-12926 GCA_963574655.1 Perodicticus potto
AAATATCATGAATGTTACATTAATCAGGTGGATAAAAATATCTCCGATTGTATGGGAAGCCCGCACACTGTACTCCAAGCTTGAATCATTGTACACAGTTATGACTCAATAAAAAATAATTAAAAAAAAAAATAAATAAAAAAATAAAGAATGTTTCCTTTCAAAGAAGAAAAAAGGTAAAAGATTTTGGTCATATTGATACCGGAATTTCAGGTTCTCAGTCTCGGTGATTTGAAGAATAATTCCGCGGACCACAGATCAGTGGTAAGACAGAACTTATTTACAGTAAAGAATACAAAAACACTAAAGCTCCAAGTGGAGAGAGAGAACTCAAGTCGGGAGAGAAAAGCTCTCTCCGTTTCTCTCTTGGTCTCTCCTGTCTCCGGGTATATATAGGTATATGGGTTCCTTGGCCAGGAAATGAATGAACACAGTCTCTTCTGCTGAGGCAAGGTTTGAATGTATTAATGAGTGGACACATTCCATTCATGGAATTGAGGTCTAGGAAACTTACATGAAATTGACCTAGGCATAGGAAATGGGGGTTCCGTTATTCAGTCATAAGTGCAAAGGGAAGGAGACACCAAGGTGCCGGTGTCTCCCCAGCAGTTATCCGGCCCATTTGGTCACTGGAGGCTCCAGTGGGGGTCAGAGGTACCCCCCTTGCCTATCATCCAGCCCGCTGGTTCCTCAGCCGGCTGCCGCTGCACCAACCCTGCCACCTGTCCTGTATCAATTCTCCCGCTCCGAGTAGAAACTCTAACTGCTGTTAGGGAAAAAGGGCAAAGACTCTATCTAACTGCTTCCTGCTGAACCGGGTGATGATAGAAGGGGGCAGCTAGGGTTTCTCCAGAGGAAGAGTGATTCAGGGGTCCATGATAGAATCAGGTCTTGGACTAGAACCATCTTTATTGCATGTGGCTTAATGACATTTCTGGAAAATATAAATCTGATTAGTGTAATCAGTAAAAGACAAAGGCAGGACAGTGTCAGGTTAGAAGTACTAACTCAGTGATGCTGAAATAAAATTATATTAACATCTTTCTTGCTGTTTTCTAAATAATAACATCAAACTTTCCTTAGGCTCACAAGTGTAGGTGGACTGTGGTTGGCTGTCTTCATCGTCTGCTTCTGTAGAAGGTGGAGGGTTCCAGGATTTGACTCGTGAATGATGTATCCAGGAATCTACTCCCATAACTTTAATAGCTGTAGAAGAAGACCAGATAACAGAAAAGGGGCCTTCTCAAGTTGGGGTTAGGGAAGGTGAATTAGAGGAGAGAGTTTTGATCATGACTAGATCTCCAAGAGAGAAAAGTTCCTTCTGTGTTGAATGTGAAAATGTAGTTGGGAGGTTTTTAAGGATTTGTTGAAATTTAGCTAAAGAAGTGATATGTTTTACTAATTCTACAGTCTCTAGATCTAGTAATAAATCATTAGTTTAAAAGTGTCTCCCATATAATAATTCGAATGGACTAAATGGCGTTTCTGAGGTAAATTCCGAATTCTAAGGAGAACAATGGAAAGTAATTTAGTCCAAGGGAAATGAGTTTCTTGAGTTAGCTTTTGTAACTGTCCTTTGATTTTATCATTCATTTTTTCTACTTTCCCAGAGTATTGGAGCCTCCAAGAGCAGTGCAGGTGATATCTTATGCCCAGAGCTTTAGATATTCCCTGCATTACTGTTGCCTTGAAGGCTCGCTCATTATCACTTGGAAAACTTCAAGGGAGTCCAAACCTGGGGATAATCTCATGTACTAAAGCCTTCCTAACTTCTTGGGCTTTTTCCATCCTGCAAGGGAATGCTTCAACCCAATTAGTAAAAATATCCACAAATACCAGTAGATATTGTATTCTATGTACTTTAGGGAGGTGAGTGAAATCTATTTGCCAATCTTCGCCTGGATATTTACCTTGTCTCTCTATACCTGGGGGAGCTAGATAGTGATATAAAGGATTATTTCTCTGATATTTCTCACTAGTCTTTGTTATCTATTTTATGGCTGTGAATAGGTTTTTGCCTTGAAAGAGAGCCTTAGCCATTTGATAGATACTGTTGGTGCTAAAATGAAAAGACTGATGTAAAGTTTTAAGTATTTCCCATTGGCTTGCCACAGGTAATAACAAAAGTCCACTTTTATTTTGTAACCAGCCTGATAGAAGTAGTGAATAGTCTCTGGATAAAGCCCACTCCTTCTCTTTTTGGGTATACTGAGGTGCATGATTCTCAAGTGACCCCTCCCAAATAAGGGGTGCCACAGTGGAAATTATTCCTTTATGTGCTACCATTTTAGCCTCTTTATCAGCGAGTTGGTTACCTTTGGAAACCTCATCTAAGGTCTTTTGATGTCTCTTACAATGAATAACTGCTACTTCTTGTGGAGCATGAACGGCTTGTAACAACCTGTCTATTTCATGATGATATTTTATGGGCAAGCCATTGGAAGTGAGATATTGTCTCTCCTTCCAAATAGCAGCATGGGCATGTAAAATGAGGAAGGCATATTTTGAGTCAGTGTATATATTGACTCGTCTGTTTCTTCCAATTTCTAAACCATGGGTCAAGGCTATTAACTCAGCTAATTGCGCACTGGTTCCTGAAGGGAGAGACCCACTTTCTATGACAGCACACTGAGTAACTACAGCATAGCTTGCTTTTCAAGTTCCATGTTCTATTAAAAAACTGCCATCTGTTGTAAAACCATCTCAGGATTAGATAAGGGAGTTTCTTGTAAGTCTTCTCTAGCTTCATCAGTTTGTGCTATAATCTGTTGGCAATTATGCCCTATCTCCTCACAGGATTCAGGGAGGAAAGTGGCAGGATTTAAAGTAGCACAGGTGCGTAATTGCAGCACTGGTCCTCCTAGTAATAAGGCTTGATATTTAAGAAGGCGGTTATTTGACAGCCAGAGATTGCTCTTGGAATTTAAAGTCCAGCAAGGTCATGACAAGTGTACATAGTTAGATCTTTTCCTAAAGTTAGTTTGGTTGCTTCTGGGGTTAAAAGGTTTACAGCTTGTACAACTCATAGACAGTGTGGCCATCCCTTGGCCATGGTGTCAATTTATTTACTAAGATATGTTACAGGTTGTAGAACTAGACCCCGGTATTGGGCCAAAACTCCCAGGGCAATTCCAGTTCGTTCTGTAATATACAGATTAAACTGTTGTCCAGTGGGAAGACTCAAAGCAGGGGCCTGCAAAAGAGCAGTTTTTTACCATTGGAATGTCTTATCTGCTTCCGGTTCCCATTCTAAAGTGACTAGGTCCTCCTTTTGAGCATTTTTAATTAAAGAATAGAGTGGTATGGCTATTTCACTGTATCCAGGAATCCAGAGTCTGCAAAAGCCTGTAATTCCTAAGTAGCCTCGAAGTTGTCTGAGAGTTCAAGGTTTAGGGTGAGCCAATATTGGTTCTATTCTTTCTTTGCCCAAGGCTTTCTTCCCCTGTGAAAGCTGGAGACCCAAATAGTGAACTTCCAGGACACATAACTGGGCCTGAGTGTTGGAAACTTTGTACCCACAATCAGCTAGAAAGTTTAAGAGAGCTTGTATAGCTTTGTGGCATTCCTCTGCATTTGATGCTCCTAAAAGAATGTCACCTACATACTGAATAAGAGTTGCTGTAGGATGTGAGAAATTACTCAAGTCTTTGACCAAAGCTTGTCCAAATAATTGAGGGCTGTCCCTAAATCCCTGGGGTAACACAGTCCAAATAAGCTGGGTGTTAGAGTCAGACGGGTCCTCAAAAGCAGAAAGGTATTGGGAATTTTCATGAAGTGGAATGTAAAAGAAGGCATCTTTCAAGTCTAAGACTGTGAAATAGGCAACCTGTTCAGGGATATGAGACAATAAAGCATAGGTCCTCAAACTTTTTAAACATGGGGGCCAGTTCACTGTTCCCCAGACCATTGGAGGGCCAGACTATAGTTTAAATAAAAAAAAAAAAAACTATGAACAAATTCCTATGCATACTGCACAAAGACCTCCTAACTTCAGGAAAAAAGCCCCCCCTTAACCACCAAAAAACCCGGCCCTACTAATTGCAAAAATTTTTTTAAAAAAGACCTCCTAACTTCAAAAAAAAAAAATCCTAACTTGTTCTTACCTCAGTCCTCAGGCAGCAGCAGGCTCTACACAGGCAAGCTTAGGACTCGTGAGACTGAGAGGAGGAGTTGAGAGACAGAAGGAGGGGAGTCGGAGAGTGAGGCGCACAATCCACACATGCACACTGTGGGCCCGGGTTGAGTTCGCTGCTAAGCAGGACAGACAGTGGCTGCAAAAACACCTGGCGGGCTGGATAAATGTCCTCAGTGGGCCACATGTGGCCCACAGGCTGTAGTTTGAGGACCCCTGCAATAAAGTATATGGATTGGGAATTACAGGATGGAGAGGAATGACCACTTTGTTTATAATGCAGAGATCTTGGTCTAGTCTCCAAGTTCCTTTTGGCTTTTGTACTCCTAGAATAGGAGTGTTACATGGACTGTTGCAAGGTATTAATAATTTCTGTCACTTTAGATTCTGTATTATGGCTATTAGTCCATTCTTAACATCTGTTTTTAGAGGATATTGTTTTTGATTGGGATAGATAGCAGGATTCTTTAACTTAATTTGGACTGGTTGAGCATATCTTGCTCTTCCCACCTGTCCCTCAGTAGCTCACACTTCTGGGTTAATTTCTGTCTCTAATAAGGGAAGGCATAATATAGGTTCCTGTTCCATATTCATATAAATGGTTGTTTCTGCTTTAGTTAGTATGTCCCTCCCCAAAAGGGGAGCAGGACTTTCAGGCATGATTAGGAAGGCATGAGAGAACAACCAGTCATCCCAATTGCAGTTTAAATGCTGACAGAAAAATTTGGTAACCGGCTTTCCAGACACCCCCTGCCTAGTTATGGATTTGGGAGACAAAAGACCAGGGTTAGAGATAAGTACAGAAAAGGTTGCTCCAGTGTCCAGAAGAAATTTTATTTCTTGGCCCTCCACTATAAGGCAAACCTGGGGCTCTTGAGGGGTGATGACACAACCTGGAGCCATAAGAATCTTCCCCAGGCACCCTCAGTCCAGTTTGGGTGCAGATGGGATCACTGTCCCATAAGGCCTGTGCCTCTGGGGACAGGCCACCCTCCAGTGGTCACCCTTCATTCTGGACAGGGGCCAGGTGGCTTGCCCAGCCATTGGTGCTGCTAAGGGATAGTCTTTTCTGAAGTGGCCAGTCTGACCACATTAGAAGCACTCGTTTTTAGCTCCTCTGGTTTCCCTCTGCCCCTGAAAGTTGCTCATTTGTCGGAGTGCCATTACTAGAGCTGTCATTCTTTTTTGTTCGCTTCTCTCTTTTTCCTCCTTTTTCTCCTGATCTCGGTTATAAAAGACCAAAGTGGCCATTTTAAGAAGATTCTCCAGGTTATGATCTGGGCCTAGAGCCAATTTCTGGAGTTTTCTTTGAATGTCTGGAGCTGCTTGAGTGATAAATTTGTCTTTTAAAATAATTTGACCCTCTATGGAGTCAGGTGTCAATTGGGTGTGTTTTCTCATTGCCTCCCTAAGTCTCTCAAGAAAGGTTGAAGGACTCTCATTTTGCTCCTGACAAATAGTAGACAACTTGGCATAATTCACAGGCTTTTTCTTGGATCGACATAAACCTTCTAGGGTACGTGTTAGAAAAAGTTTATGCCACCAGTCACCATTCAGGATCCTGAAGGGGAACTGCCTGTCTTCCCATGGGGTGTCTGTTCTGTTCCCCAGGAGACATACTGCCATCAGTATTGTACATGAATCACAAATCACCCCACTTCCTAGCCTCATCCAGGACTTCATTTTTTTCATTAAACATTAAAGTTTGATCTAGTGGTAACATTATATCTCTCCAAGAAAGGTCAAATCTTTGTCCTAACCCTTGGAGAACATCTATGTACTTATTGGGGTCATCGGAAAACTTCCCTAAATCACCTTTAATTTGCTTAAAATCTGCTAGAGAAAATGGAGTGTTTACTCACGCACTTACCCTTTCACCACTCGCAGTCTCAACCAAGGGACACAAAGAAGGATATGGTTGCCTTCTGGGGGTTGCAGTAGGACCAGAAAAAACTCTTGGGACAGCCTCTCTCCTGGAGTTTTCTGAACACATGGAGGAAGGTGTGGGAGAAGTAGATGGATGGTTTGAACTAGGTGGTGACGGCGTCTCCCTCAAGAATCCCTGACCGTTTGGGGAAGTGACTATAGCTAAGAGAGTAGAATCTATCTGATAGGTCTTACACAGTTGGGGATTGTCCCTGAGGGAAAAGAACACTTGCACATAGGGCACCTCAGACCACTTCTCTTTCTGTTTACAAAAGGTATCTAATTGAAAAATGGTGTCATAATTAAGAGTACCCTCTGGGGTCCATTGTTCACCAGTGGAGAGTTGATACTAAGGCCAGACCTGAGTACAAAAGAAAACCATACATTCTTTTTTCAGCATCTGTGGATCAAACATGTCCCAGTGCTCCAGAATACAGCCCAGCGGGGTATTCTCTTGATGAGAGAATATGTTACCCATCTGAGAGAAAGAACAAATGTTCAGTTTAATCAATCCCACCCAGTATTCCTGAGTTGACAGAGCGTCCCCTGACCAACCCAAGAAGCCTTCCAGCCAAACAAAAGGAAGCGTCCTTCCAATGTTTGGGGAAGAGTACCTGAGAAGAGTGGCCTCCTCAGCCCCTGCGCTTGTCTGGAATTAGCCACTCTTACCAGTGTAGTGCTTAGTACCCGCTGGTTCTCCTGTGCTTATAATGTGCCAGCAGCACAGCTCCAAGAAATCAGGTATCAGGGAGCCTGGTCCCACCTGATGCATGTATTCTGCCCCTTTCTGCCCCCTTTCCCCCACTATCCTCAGAGTATCAATCACAGTGGGGATAAGCCCCATCCTGGAGAAAATGGCTGTGTGCTGTTTGCACATTTAACTCTATAGAATCTGTACAAGTTTTTCTAAATTCCCCCGTAACAAAAAGGAAAGTAGGCTCTCTGGCATGAGTAGGTCTTGGTGTTAAATGCTTTGCTTTTCCAACCTCCTCTTTCTTTCCCAAAGTTTACCAAGACAACAACTAAATTTAGTTACTAATCAGGGTTGAGTTGACAGACACTTTGAAATGTTTGTATCACAATCACTTGCACTTAACCGAAGTCCTAGAGAAACCTAGAATTATCTTAAACTTCCCCACACCAGAAGAAATAAAATACCCAGGGTCATTCTCATTGCTCTTCTTTATTTTCAAAAGACAGAGTGGTAGCCAAGGTTCAGGGACATTCCCACCTTAGGGAGTCATCCTGGACTTCCCTTCACAGGCCTCCGGTTGCCCAGACACACTATGGAGGGGAGTCATTTTGCCCCTTGTTTGGAGCTGACTTCTCTTTAACAAGTTCAGCCGTTTTTAGGGTCATAAAAGCACCAAAGAAAATAAAAACTCTCAACCCACCTATAACATTCAAAGCCCCCTTAAAACATCTAATACACACTTCTAAAAAAATGCCAGAATACCCTTACACAATTAAATATATAACAATTCTTACTTACATTCAAACAAAACATACATACTGTCAAAGAGAGGAAGAGAACTAGAAGAGGTCTACAGAGATAGACAAAATTTGGGACCATGGAAGAGAAGAAAAGACAGCAAACATTGGGAGAGCACAACTTTTCAATGGCCCTCCCAAGTCCTGGGGTCAGAACCATTGCTGGGGACCCCAGGGTGTCTTAGTGCTACCTCCTTACTCGGCTCTCAGCCAGGGAAAAGGAATAAACAGAGAATAGCTTTAAAATTCTTCCAACAATCTCTTTGCCTCCTTTCTGAAGCCAAGGGGAATTAGAAAGTTTGCTTCCCAACAGCCTCTTGCTGGTGACCTGGAGGTCAGCATCTGCACTATGCATGTGTACAGGCTGGTGGGCATTGAATTTATGAATATCCAGTAGGATAGCTACAGAGAAAAACAGGATAGAGGTAAGTGGTCCCATTACTACCACAGATGTCTTCTTTCTGTCTGCTGTCCTGGTACGGACCACCACATATGATACCGGAACTTTGTCTTCTCTCCTGGCTGGCTCACCAAATCTGATGCTGGAATTTCAGGTTCTTGGTCTCGGTGATTTGAAGAATAAATCCGTGAACCACAGATCAGTGGTAAGACAGAATTTATTTACAGAAAAGAATACAAAAACACTAAAGCTCCAAGTGGAGAGAGAGAACTCAAGTCGGGAGAGAAAAGCTCTCTCCGTTTCTCTCCTGGTCACTCCCCGTCTCCGGGTATATATAGGTATATGGGTTCCTTGGCCAGGAAATGAATGAACACAGTCTCTTCCGCTGAGGCAAGGTTAATGAATGTATTAATGAATGGACACAGTCCCTTCTGCTGGGGCAAGGTGAATGAATGTATTAATGAATGGACACAGTCCATTCATGGAATTGAGGCCTAGGAAACTTACATGAAACTGACCTAGGCATAGGAAATGGGGGTTCCTTATTCAGTCATAAGTGCAAAGGGAAGGAGACACCAAGGTGCCAGTGTCTCCCTAGCAGGTGTCCGACCCATTTAGCCACTGGAGCCTCCAGTGGAGGTCGGAGCCCTCCCCCGCCTTGCCTATCATTCAGCCCACTGGTTCCTCAGCCAGCTGCGGCCACACCAACACCACCAAGGTGGAGGTGGCAGGTCTGCCAGTTCAGCGGCTCAGGGGCACCACCTGTCCTGTATCAATATGACTCCTAGTACAGGGTTTATTCATAATCCTATAGCTCTATTATGTGGTGTTGGTAATTCAACTCTCTGAGACCCCATAGAAAAAAGTAAACAAACCTTATAGTCATAGGCACATTCCAGATGACGATATCCTGATCACAAAAAGTTTTCCACAGATAAAATAATATACCTTTTAAAAATATGTGATAATTCTCTTTGACATCCTATTGAATTTTATAAAACTATAAGAATACTAGGTTGCTGATATTTTAATGTCATTTTCTCCTTAGATATTGGTCATCATAAAATATCAGAATATAAAGATTCTTAGAGGTTATCAAGTCAAAGTTCCCACCTAATGCAAGATCTCATTGACAGACAGTTATCTTATCTCTACTTGATTTCTATTTAAATACTTACAAGGGGCTCGGCGCCTGTGGCTCAACGGGCTAAGGCGCCAGCCACGTACACCTGAGCTGGCGGGTTTGAATCCAGCCTGGGCCCGCCAAACAACAATGATGGCTGCAATCAAAAAATGGCCGGGTGTTGTGGCGGGCGCCTGTAGTCCCAGCTACTTGGGAGGAGGAGGCAAGAGACTCGCTTAAGCCTAGGAATTAGAGGTTGCTGTGAGCTGTGATACCACAGCACTCTACCCAGGGTGACAGCTTGAGGCTCTGTCTCAAAAAAAAAAAAAAAATACTTACAAGGACAGGAAAGTCATTCCTTCACAAGATGGCCCACAAAACATATGTGATTCATTCAATTTATTAATTCATTCAATATATAATTATTTAAAACCTACCATGTACCAGTACTTTTTTAGGTATACTAGAGGCATAATAGTAAACAAAGCAAACAATATATTTACGCTCATGGACTTTGAATTTAATTTGTGAGAAAATAAATAAAAATAAGTACAAAATATGATGATTTCAGAAAGTGATATGTACAGTAAAGTAAAAAGATTATGAAATAAAGAACAACAAATGGTGGAAGACATAATATTAGATTGATGGGTTCAGGAAGACCTCTCTGAGGTGGTGACATTTGAACTGAAACCTGAATAACTATAAGGGGATAACTATGCAAATATTTTGGGGAACAGAGTCCCATGGAAGAAGAGAAGATAAGATATTAAGTAAAAAAGCCCTGAGATTGAAGTGGGGCTGATATGTGCAAGAAATGGCAAGGAGGCCGATGTGTCTGGACTACAAGGATCATTGCTAAGGTTATTGTTAAGAACTTAGTTATTATTCTAAAGGCAATGGGAAATTTTGCCTTCTAGGACTACATAAACCAATGTTATCCCTCTTCCAAGTGATGGCTCCTTACATATTTGAAGAGACTCCTTATATACCCCCTAAGTCTTCTCTTCTTCATTCCTTCCCTTACTCTATAATTCTGTTCTTTATGGATGAAATGCAAACTTGACATTCTAACTTCTATATGAGATCCATATGTACCCCATAAATATGTATAACAATTATGTATCAATAAAATATTTGATTGATGTGTTGGGGAAGACCTCTCTAAGTGAAGTGACATTGAACTGAAATTCTCCAAAATCTTCTCAGAATGTTTTCATATACCTCACTATTTCCCCATTTCCCTAGCCATTTCAGGCTGCTATAACAAATCACAATAGACTAAGTTGTTTAAACACCAACAATTCATTTCTCAGTTCTAGAAGCTGGGAATTCCAAGATCAAGGTGCTATGAGATGCAAGATCTGGTGAAGGCTTAATTCTTAGTTGGCAAATGGTAAATGGTTGCCTTGTCATTGTTTCCTCATGGAAGAAAGGAAAAAATAAGATTATCTTTCATATGTCTCTCCTTATAAAGTGAGTAAACTCATTCAAGAGGGCTCCGTCCTTTTGAACTAATTACTTTCCAAGGTCCTACTGCCAAATAGAATCTCATTGGAGATTTAGACTTCAACATACAAATTTGAGGTAGGAAGACATAAACATTCAGTCTATAGCATCTATTATCCACTTCTGGTTTTGCTTCTTTTTGCTAATGTCTTTCCTAAACTTTATAATGGCACATATGAGATTAGAAATAAATATTAGTTTACAAATGAATAAACAACATACTATGTTCAATGCAAAGTACAGTAGGATACTTTCTTTCATTGTACTTGACACTATGGTTCTATTATTATAACTCAAATAGTATTCATTTGGAAAGTCCCGAACGTCATATCTCAAGGCATCAATAGCCTGCGTCATGTGTATCAGTGGTGGCAGGGAAACCTATCTTCATTGGTATATGGGATAGTAATCACATCTGTTACTATTAATTCAAAAGGTTTTGGCCCTCATTTTTGGCTTGCACATGTAACTTCAGTTCTCTAGTAAAATGTTAGCAAGTGTAACACAAGCAAAGCCTTTTTGGATGAGCCCTTGCTTGCATGCTTGCTCTATCATTACCATACAAACATATCTATGTTAACCTGCTAGAGAAATGCAAGATATGTCTAGGAAAGCTGAGTCATTCAAGCTGAGGTCATTCTAAATAAGCCATCCCTCAGGTAACACATTGATGATTACAAATGCATGAGTGAGACAAGACAAGAGCAGAAGAACTGCTCAGCCAACTCATTTACTTGCAGGTAATAATATATGGTAGTTGTTTAAAGTCAGCAATTTGCAGGATGGTTTATTATATAGCAATAACTTACTGATGCAAAGAGCCTTTAGTTTTTGGTGTTCAGACATAAATCCCCTTACCCCAACACACACACATGCATATACATACAAGCACTAGCTGAAGAATTCAAACCTTAGTGTACTGGTTTTGGAAGGTTTTAGACAGCCGGTCCAAAACACTGTAGACATAATAGGATTTTGTGTCTATATAATACTAGTCATATTTCTTTAGCTACCTAAATATCACAACCTCTCTTGACATCAACTGAACCTTACTCTACATAGCACAGGAACTTGCATAGTATTCAAAAGGCTAGCTCCTTCAATATCAAAAAAAAAATGTTAAGTATACAATGCCTACATCTGCTTAAAATGTGATTTTTCTCTATTTTCTCTCAGGACTCTAAGAAATTATGAATCATCTGCAGAGAAAAAATGATTTCTTGGAAGATATGAGCGTCCCATTGTGCCTAAGGTAAATGAAAGGCTATTGCCACTTTGCTAAATCTTCCTGCAGTTGACTTGCTGTGTATTGCTATAGTGAAGTAAAAGAAAATTGTTATTAGGGTTTGAATAATATCAAGTTGGTCTAAATGAAGTTTATATTGATCTGTAGACTTGTAACACCAAAAGCATCATGTACAATTCTCAACAATTAGTCAGGACTTATTATATACTTGCACATTAAAATTTACACAGGTTAAGATATCTTTTGATTGTTTAATTATTTTATCTTACTGGGAAATAAATATAAGACAAATCAAATTTAATCTTGTAGCCAGAAATGTGTCTGGGATGCAAAAATTGACTTTTATAAAACTGCATGTTACAAGAAAACCGAATAGCTCCATATTGAAAATACTTTCTGGCCATGAAAATTTGAAATGTGTCATCCAGAAATAAGGATAAGAGTCTCTAACTTTTTTATATAGTACATACATTTTATAGTCCAGAACATTAGGATCACAGAGAAGGTCAAGAGTATGCTAGAAGCTCTTGAGAAGAGGTAGATGTCAAGAAATCATTACTTAGAACAAAGACACAGAACATGAAAGGGGGTACCAAGGCTCATTCTAGTGTTTTCCCACCTTGAACTGGTGAATCCTGCAAAAGCTATAAACAAGAGGATATAGTAAAGATGAGGACATAATTCTACTTAGAATTCTAGAGGGCATAATGCTGGCCTGTTTCCCTAAGCAATCCCCTAAAATTCTTATAAGTTCAGTCCTGAAATGCAAGTTATTCCTTATCAGAAAAGATTTAAGAAGCCTAGTTTAGTACTTAAGTGTTCTATGATTAAATCGCCTTTATGACTAATTAGTCATGTTCTGGACACATGCCCCATTCTAGTACTGAATTTCTTTTCTTTTTTTTTTTTAAATGTTATTATTATTATTTTTTTATTATTGAATCACAGCTGTGTACAGTAATTCAATCATGGGGTACAGTATGCGGGTTTCACATACAATCTGAGATATTTTTATCAACCTGATTGACATAACATTCATGAGATTTTCTCATTTACTATGTGAAAACATTTTTGATCCGTATTTAGAAGTTTTCTCCTG
>CAUYRH010109951.1:0-52923 GCA_963574655.1 Perodicticus potto
AATCTCTCCCTCTACCAGGAGCTTTGGTGTTTTCTGTATTCTTTTCTGTAAATCAATTCTGTCTTACCACGGAGGGGTGGGGTGGGGAAATAATGTAATGAAGAATAATAAAATACATGTATTTAAAAATTAAAAAAAAAAAAAGAAAAAAGAAAAAAATATTGTAATATTTCTGTTGTAGCTAACAGAAATAAATTTACCAGACTGATTTTTAATTTCTTTTCACTGTTATCTAATTACATTAAAATCTATGGTTATATTTTGAGAATTTATACCTTTTTATGGTTAGCACAAAGCAGCTAACCTTATTTCAATATTTTTATTGCAAACCTTGTGCAAATTAGTGTCACAATTTTAGAACAGGTATATACAAATAAAACATTGGATTGAGTGAATTTTGACAATAATCTGAGCAATTCAGGCCACAGAATGGATGTACACTGCCTGTACATGACAGTAAACCAAGCCCTTGGAATGACGTAAGTGGGTTGTTTTCAGGAGTATGATGTCAGGACTTGAGGAAAAATTAATAATTTTCAACTTTGTTTCAAAGGAAGTGTTAAGGGGATGCACTTGACTGAGAGTCACTGAGTCTGGTTTCCATGACACTTTTGTTTTCCATGCCTCATCTATAGCTTACCTCTTTGGACAAATCATGCTGAAGAAGGGGATGCTTGTAGAGCATAATACACAAAGTAATGTGTAACAAGCTGTAGAAATGCAGATGTTATAAAAATAAGACGCATGGGGAAATCTATCAGAGAATAAGATATTTAGACAGTATGCCTTAACTTTTTAATAAGAAGGATGAAATTGGTTGAAGCAATGAATTATGTTTTCAATATGGGTCATGATAGTTGAGCTAAGTATAAGAATTGAAGTGGTCAAGTTTTCATGACACTGGCTCTGTCAATTTGTGATCTCAAAAGGGATTAGATGAAATCAAACATCATTAAAAGTGGAAAAATAAGGGCGGTGCCTATTTCTCAGTGAGTAGGGCACCAGCCCCATATACCAAGGGTGACGGGTTCAAACCCGGCCCCAGCCAAACTGTAACAAAAAATAGCGGGGCATTGTAGTGGGCGTCTGTAGTCTCAGTCACTTGGGAGGCTCGCTGAGCCCAGGAATTGGAGGATGCTGAGAGCTGTGTGATGCCACAGCACTCTAACCGAGGGTGACAAACTGAGACTCTGTCTCTACAAAAATAAAAATAAAAATATAAAAATGGAAAATAAAAGAAATAGATGTCATGATATAGACATATATGGCATTTGTTTAATTGTATCTTCAGAATCTGGTTGACAAGTTAAATACAGATGGTCATGATCGTAGCAATGCTGCTGTTTTTATAATGGGAGGAGGTAAGAGAAGGATAAGTTTTAGTTATCTTGGAAAGAAATACATTATGCTGAACTAAAAGCTCATATGTGTTTTCAAAGTTCAGTGTTTTCTGATCATTTTAGATTTTTATTCCTTATTATTTGAACTATCTTTCTTGTGAATGTCATTGCACTTGTACACACAATAGTATTTCTATGTATTTTGCTGTTAGGGAGTTAGTTAAGTTGGTAATGGGTCATGTATACCATGGCCAAAGACATAATGTAAATGTAAAATATTACTGTATTATTGCTGTAATCCCCGTGGATACAATTTCTGTCATTAATGTGTCATCATTTTCATTTTGAGAAACTTATCTCTTTTCATATACCCCTAAATGCAGAGAAATAGCTTTCCCTAGTCTTATGGATATTATTTCTATAAAACAAATCCCCTTACATTTTAACATCTTAAAACAACTTTTTTCTCTTGCTAACACATACTGTAGATCATGAATGTGGACAAGTCACAATGGAACAGCTGTCTCTGCTCTGTGATGTCTGGCATATGCTGACAAGACTCAAAGGCCAAATGGGGCTTAATTGCTGAGGGCTGAAGTTTTGTTACTTTCATGTTTAGCTCAGAAGCTGGAAAGATTTAAAGACTAGGGCTTCCTATATCAGCATCTGTCCAATGTGGCATCCTTGCAGAATGGTGGCCCTAAAGTAGTTGGTATACTTGCTGGCTTAACTCAGGGCTCCAAAAGTAAGTGTTCAGGCAAATAATGTTGACACAGGGTTGTTCCTTTTGACCCAGTTTTGGAAATCACACAGTCAAGTTAAGGTAGACAGCTCAGAGGTGCTGTATGCGGGACCAGGAAAGAATTTCTCTAGGCCAAGATTAGGATATAAAAGTATAAATTTATTTTATCTTTTAGAAGGGGAGGGGGAATAATAGAAGGGAAAAGAGTGGGGAAAGAGACAGAGAAGAAAGAGTGGGGGATGGCTTAGCATTCCAAAGAAAGAAAGGAAGATAGCCCATAGCTGAGCTCAAGCAGTTGCTAAATTTAAGGAGAAAAAATAAAAAAGTAATTATAGCCAAATTCACAAGGTATTGGGGATTAGAAGGTTGTATCTGTTTTTCTCTGGCAAGGGTGAAAGCATACATTTTACAGGTGTTTCTGATCCTGAGGCCTGATGTTCACATCCCCATTATTTGTCTGGAAGCTCTAGGAACAAATTATAAGAGACAGTTATAGTCAGGATGTCTAGTGATTGTAAAGAAAATTTACATTTCTTTTTTTTCTGCTGGACTCCTCAGTGTTTTGAGAAAAGGCAACTGGCGGGGGTGGGTGGGGGGGGAGGTTGTTAATAAGTCTGCTAGGCAGAGAAAGAAAGCAGGTAGAGAGAGAAATTGATTTTTGCCCTTACTGAAAAACTATGAGTTAGTAATTCTCTATCATTTTACCATAAAGACTGACCATCTTTACATTCACTTTCCCTGAATTTTGTCGGAAGTCACAATTCTGCTGAGCTTCAAGGGTAAAGGGACATAGACTCCATCTTTGAGAAGAAGTGTCAAAGAATTAACGACCACTTTTAAAAACTACTTCAACCAACTGAAAACCCGTAATTAAGCATTATATTAATAAAAGGTATCCATGCAATAAAAATATTTGTACCCTCTTGAAAGGTTTGAGACCCAAAATGAAAAGTTATTCTGAGACATGAACAAAAGGATGTGAAGTCCTGTTTCTGTGTGGGCAATGTGGCCTTTATTCATTTAGGTGCCAGTGGGCTGAGTTCGAAAAATTCAGCATGTGAGTTAAGGTGGTGTGGGACTCTAAGGGTTTGGGAAGTGGGAATTGGCATATTCATTCCTTCCTGGGCAGGACTTGTGTACTCATTTACATTTACTTGTGTGCTCTCTACATTTGGCCCTATCATCTCAGTCTTTTTAGTCTATCATAAGGAGGAGTGAGGGGTGTGGTATCACTTTCACTGCTTCCTGCATGTGAGGGTCGATATGGGCTGCCTATAAGGGACAAAAAAGGGAAGGGAGTGGTGTTTACAGGAACACTCTTGGATCTTCAGTCTAATCTGGTTGATATCTGCTTAGGGCGAGGATGTGAGTGGTTGTCTTTTGGGTGACTACCTAGTCAATAAATTGGGAGATGAGGCAGAGGACTACTGGTCCAAAACAGAGAATTGGAAAGATCATAATTTTTCAGTGGCCCTGAAAAATGAAGTAACCAAGGAATCAAATAAGAACCAGGGATTAGCTGATTCAAGATTTGTTTGTTTGACTTGTTCTTGGGGTTCCTTTACTTTGCCCATGATTAGTCCTTGACTTGTTAACAAGGAAACAACATTCTTCTCCTAAAAACATGCATGTGCCTCCTTTTTCTGCTGTAAGTAAATCTAAGGCTTGGATATTTTGGAGGATTACTACAGCTAAAGAATTAATCTGGCATTGTAAGGTGACTGAAGAATCTGCTGCTCTTTCCATATCTTTGTTAAGTCCTAGGGAGAGTTGATGATAGAAGTTGGTTGATGTACTAATGCCTGCAATGCTCATGCCAAGTCCAGCCACTGTGCCTATTCCAAGAAGTACAGGCAGGAAGACAACTCTTTTTTGTCTGGAAGTAGAGGGATGCATCATTGCTTGAGTTAGGGAGGAGTCATTTACAAAGAGAATTGGGGGGTGAGGAAAACTCAAGTGCAAAGACCAGAGTAGATAGTGTGCAAGCACTGATAGATGAATCAACTACAGAGGAAAAATATTCCTGGAGCAGCAGAGAAGTCAGATAAGGGAACAGTTGAGTTGAGGGAATAGAGATCAGGTTTTATAAAGCCTACAGACTCTCCTGTACCAGTGAGATTGAAGAAGGTTGAATTAGGAGAAGTTAGGAGTGGAAAGTCTGTAGGTGGTGTGGGACTCTAAGGGTTTGGGAACCAGTAGTCCTCTGCCTCATCTCCCAATTTATTGGGGCTGAACAGAGTAGTGTTATTTTCTGCAAGAATGAAAGAATTATATGTGTTGGGTATAGGTATGGAATTGAAAAGGTGTTGGCAGGATGTACATCCAGCATCCTGAGGGAGACAGGAGACAGGAAGAGTTCATGGCAGCTGAGAAGGAGGTGTTTAAAAGCCAGGGAATAAGGGAGTGTTGTTGTAGGTCTTGCAGGACAATCAGGTCTAATCTTTTATAAGGTGGAGGAGTTATACTGGAAGAGAGGAGTTTTTTAATGAATTGTCATGTTTCTTGCTATGTGCTATGTCCTGGACTCCTCCTTCATCTGATAATCCTAAATGCATGAGATATATCCAGTGGACAGTAGTCCTGACTCTACCTCTGGGGCATCCAGTGCCCATTATTTTTCCAGTCCAGTACCTCTTTCTTCCATAAGAACATTCAGTGGCTTTGGTAAGATCATAACAATGTACAAAGTAAGCGCATGTAAGTGTGGCTAGTAAAATAGGTGGTCTGAGGCAAGAATCAGGCATAGTTGATGTGGGAATGGGGGTTGATAAGATATTCATGGATATATAAGGTTTGGGTAGCAAGATGGCTTGTGCATTCAGTTGGGGTTGACGGGCAGGGGAGAAGGTCCAGGACTGAAAGATGGGTAGCTAGAAGGAAAAAGAGTAGGAAGAGAAAAAGTTGGGTTTCCTCAGGGGGAAAGTCTTGGAAGGAGCCTTGTAGCCACAGATCTTTAAAGGTTTCAAAGAGGTCATCTCAACTTTGAATGTGTGAGAGTACCCAGGAATCTTGAGAAAAGTTATGGAGAAAAAGAAAAAATCAGGGAGGAAGGTTACACATTTATGGGGAAGTGGACTTTTTGAGGATCCTGGTGAATTTTAAGATGGAGGGGGATAGTACTTGCAATTTCCAGTGGAGGCCTCCCAGTGTTGGAAATTTTCTGTAGGACACAGCTTTATTTGGGATTGGTGGATCCAGACTGGGTAGTCCAAGAGGTAAGTCCAGTGGCCATGGGGGTGCAATAGAGAATGGTGTGAGGTCCAGTCATTGAGGGGATAGAGTCCTGTGGAGTAAGGGAGATTTGAGAAAAATTTGTTGTCCTGCCAATTGGTCTCTGACTTTCTCTGCTTAGGGTTAGGGTAGGAGCTGGTTATTGTTTTTCTAAGTTTGTCCCTGGTTTCCTGAAAGATAGGAAAATAGTTTACTATGATGGAGTCTGGAGGGTGTCCAGGGCCCAGAATAATAGTTCTGCCATACATCATTTTAAAAGGGTTATAAAAGAAGGGTTTGCAAAGAGTAGAGTGAATGTGGAGTAAAGTGATGGGGAGGAGCTTAATACAATCTGGTTTGTGTTGGAGCACTAATTTGGTGAGATATTGTTTAAGGATGTTGTTTATTTTTTCTACTTTCGTAATGATTAGGGTCTGTAAGGCACATGTAAGCGCCACTGGACTCGTAGGGCTTATAAGGTTTGGGAGGTGATCTGGCTAATGAAAGCTGGGTCATTGTTGCTCTGAATGGAGTTGGGGAGGCTGAATCTAGGAATAATGTGGTAAAGAAAACTTCATGGGTTTTCTTGCCTGCTGTGGGGAAGGCTTTGACCCACCCTGAGATGCTATCGACCCAGACTAGAAGAAGTTTATATTTTTGTACAGGAGGCTTGTGGGTGAAGTCAATCTGCCAGTCTTGTCTGGAAGTTTGGTCCCAGGCCTGATGTGTGGGAAAAGGGGGTGTTTTTATGGTCCTCTGGGGTGAGACCTGGGTACACATGTGCAAGACTGAATTATCTGTTTTCGAAGGGAAGATAGTCATGGGTGAGAAAGGACCAGAGAAAGAAGGGTGTAAATAGGCTTGAAGCCAATGTGAAGGCTACTGTGGAGGGACAAGAGTATATTTTGTGCTTGGGAGGAAGGAAGAATAAATTTTTCTTGTTGAAGGAACCATCTTCCCTGTGTGGGAAGATGCTGGTAATTGTTTTGCTCTTTGGATGTATATGCTGGCGAGAATTTATGGAGGGACAAGTACTGGCCTTTTGGGGGTGGGTATGGGTGCAGGGGTATTGAGCGTCCCATTTGGCTTCTATATCAGATTTTTGGTTACCTTTGGAAATTGGATCTGTTTTATATGGTGGCCTTTGCAGTGGATGATGGCTACTTCCTCTGGGAGAGTGGCCGCATTCAGGAGGTTTTTAAGAAGTGTGGCATTGACAATAGAGAAGACTTGGGTGGTAATGAATCCTCTTTCTGGCCATATGGCTGCATGGTGATAGATTATGTGGAAAGTATACTTAGAATCTGTATATATGTTAATATAGCAGCCTTGTGCAAGTTGTAAGGCTTTAGTGAGGGCTAAGAGTTCTGCCTGTTGTGAGGAGGTGCTGGGGGGCAGAGTAGTAGAGGCAATAATGTGGGAAAAAGACACAATAGCAAAGCTTGCCTTGGCAACAGAATGAGCAGTGGCCTTAGAAGAACTGCTGTCAATAAACCAGGTGTCTTCAGGATTAGGTAAGGGTAAAAGGGAGATTTGGGAAAAGGGTGTAATGTTACCATGACTAAAGGCCAGCAATAATGAAATGAGTTCTGGAAAGTGTGGGAGTCATGTGAGTGGAGGGCAGCTAACGGAGATGAGGGGTTATATTCCAGGCCAGGGAGAAAATGAAGGTTTGGGTTTTCCATAAAGAGGATTAAGAGCTGGAGTAAACGAGGGGTGGAAAGTAAAATGATAAGTGTTGGTGTTTTAAAAGGGATGGAATGTTGTGAGGGGTAAGTAGATATGTGGGGGCATGGCAGGTAAATTTCTGGGCCTCCAGGAAAAGGAAAGACATGGCTGCCACCACTCAGAGGCAAGGGGACCAGACTAGGGCTGTGGATTCTATCTGTTTTGAAAAGAATGCTACTGGGAGGTGATTATTGTCATGTTTCTGTGTTAGAAACCCTGCTGCACATCCTTGGTGTTCTGACACTGAGAGGCAAAATGGATAGCAGAGATCAAGGAGATGGAGAGCGAGAGTGCTTAGGATAGAGAGGATTGTAGGGAGAGGAAGGAACTTGACCAAAGATGGTGAGGGTCTAGGAGGTTGGTTGGGGAACCTTTAGTGGTGGTGTATAGACCTTTAGCCGAGGCTGCACATTTGGGAATCCAGGCTCTAAAATATCCTAGAACCCCCAGGAAGGAGAGGGGGTCATTTTTTGTTTGGGGAAGGGGTAAGGAGGAAATGGCCTGAATCCAGTCAAAGGGAATGACTTCCTCTCCTTCCTGTATGAGAATGATGAAGTATCAGACAGGGGGGGATTTTCAGGGTTTTTTTCCAGATATTGGGTGCAGATTGAGAAATAAAATGCATGTTGATAAGGAGCCTGCTTTTACTGCTCTCCAGTGATAGGGCAGTATAGCGGTGGAGGGGATCATTAAGATGGGCTACAAACTGGGCAGGATTTTCATCCTGTTTCTGGGTTATTTTTTTCAGTTTGTCATAACTGATAGCCTTATGGGCTGCTTTTTTTAGTCTAAAGACACTGGACTATGTGGTTACAGAGGCAGACTCCAGGAGTGTCAGTTTGGTAATTCCAATTGGAGTCTGCCCAGGGGACAGCCCTAGAGTCTTCCAGCAGAATTTGGTCTATTCTCCATAGATCTTCGTTGTGGACCTGGACCTGAGTCCAGACCTGCTCCCTCTCTTCTGAAGTTATGGTGGAGGTAAGGATAACATATAAATCATGTTAGGTCAGATCATATGATTAGGTCAAATATCTAAATTCTTGAAAGTATTTTGTGGGATCTATGAAGAATGAACCTAGTTTCTGACTTATGTGGGACAGGTCTGAGAGAAAAAAGGGGATATGAATGCTGATGATACCTTCCATTCCCAGAACTTCTCAGAGGGGGTATAGAGGTTGTAGTGGTGAGGAAGGTCCAAAGGTGTGGCCAGATCTAGTATGAGGTGGGGAAGTTGGGTCTTCCATCTTTCCTTTTCCTCCTGGGTCCGCCATCTTTTCTTTCCTGCCCACACCTGGCAGAAGGTGGGTGGGGGGCAGTGGAGAGAGGAAGGATGAGGTGGAATTCTGTGGGTAGGGAGGAGGCTGGGAGCACCTATGGGGAGACAGAAGGGGGAGGGTTGTCTTCTGGGTTAAAGAAAGACAATGGAGAATTGGGGCAGTGGGGGTTTCACAGAGGGCTGGTTTGGCCCATGCATGAAAAATTTGAGAAGGTTCACAGGAAAAACACAAAGAAGGAATGTTTCAGAGGAGGAGAAAGGTCTGGACGTAAGGAACTTCTGACAATTTGCCCAATTTCCGACAGTAATTGCCAAGGTCAGTGAGAATTGAGAGGACAAAGGTGCCTTTTTCAGGCCATTGTGAGCCATTGTCTAGTTTATACATAGGCCAAGCAATATTACATAAAAAGATGAGGCATTTACATTTAAGGTCAGGATAAAGATAGAGGCTTGAGATGAGTTAAAAGGTAGATTTAAAGGTGAAGAAGGGGACATCCATGACTGAGTGGTCCATATCAGAAACTGGAGGTAGAAAACAAATGAGATTACAGCAAGGATGGAAAGAGAGTTTATGAGGAGGAGGAAGGTGGCGGCTGAGGCTGGGGCCAGGGAGGTTACCTAGCATCCCTGAAGGACCCCTAACCAGCCTGAAAAGAGTGATCCGGGCTCAGGGTTGGACATCGCCACTCACGAGGCACTGGATAGATGAGTCTGACTTGCTGGGGTTAGTCTGTGACCATTGCTGGATTTAGGAAGCATGGGCTACTGGAGTTTTCAGCCCAGAGTGGGGAAGGGAAGAGAAGTTGAAAGGCCCAGAAATGGAGAAAGAGAGGGAGAGAAGTTGGACTGGAGAAAGGGAAGAGAATTTGAAAGGCTCAGAAATGGGCTATTAGATGAGTGCTTACTTCACTAATAAGTGGATGGATTCTGGGTGGGAGTCAGAGGGCTCTTCCTGAGGGAACTTCATCTCATTGAAACTACAGTCAGTGTAGTTAGTAGTGGGTCCAACAGGGTGTATCTTGGCCTTTGAAAGGGGCTTCTCCCCATCCCAGGTTTTTAGCACCAAAAATGAGAGATTTGGGTTCAAAAATGAGAGGTTATTCTGAGACATGAACAAAAGGAAGTGGAGTCCAGGTTCTGTGTGGGCAATGTGGCCTTTATTCACTTGATGCGAGCAGGAGGCTAAATTTGAAAAAGAAATCAGCACATGGGTTAAGGTGGTGTGGGAATAGAAGGGTTTGCAGGGTTGGGGACTGGTGTAGTCATTCCTTCCTGAGTGGGACTTGTGTACTCATTTCTATGTCCCTGACCTTGGTTCTATTTGGGTGGGACCCTACATTCAGTCCTATCACCCCTCAATACTTTGAAATAAAAAAAAAACACTACAACCAAGATTCTGTTTTTGTTCTTATTACATTTAATATTAAAAAAATTATCTAACCAAGGACAAAAAAAATACAAAAAGCAAAAAAATAAAAAAAAAAATCAACAAAACAGATTCCTGGAACAATTTGTGCATATTTAAATATTTTTGCTGAATGTTTGTTTTCCTTTATTTTAAATAACTTTATCATTATATCATAAAAAACTCAGAATTTTGGAGTAAATATTTGGTGAAGCAAAGAAGGGACCACCAATCTAGAGACCTATTAGACACACAATAATTTGTGTTTTATATGTTCAGTCAACAATTTCTCCTTTGAGGATGAGTGCACAGTGTTTTTAATAAAATATCATCAAGATATAACTATTCTTGTCAGACTGACTGAAATCATGATTAACCTAATAGAATTTCTGAATTTGTTTTAATATAAATGTTTTCCCATTAGAGCAGTGTTGATGGAATTTTTTTCTGTAGTAGGTCCTTGATCTTGTGGATTCAAAGAATGAACCCATGGGCCACAAATTAGTGGTGAGGTAGGGTTTATTAGAAAGGAATACAGAAGAGGTAAAAAGTGCCAGAGCTTCTGGCTGAGGGAAAGACCCAAGTGGGAAGTCTTTATGTGGGTCCTTTGTCTAGGGGTATAAGGTCTTGAGGATTACATTTGGCCATGACTTGGTAGATGGAAAAACACCTTTTCAATGTTAGTAAGTCTATCAACAAATGCATGAATACAGTCTCTCCAGCTTGGTACAAAATGGCAGGGTGTTCCCTTCAGAAGATATCTGTCCCAGCTTACAAGAAATTGCCCAGGCCTGTGAAACTGGATCCCCTGTCTAGCCTTGAATGGGAGAACCCTGTATCAGCAGTTCATATTTTCTGTTTTTGTTGTTGTTGAGACAGAGTTCTACCCTATGCCCTGAGCAGAGTGCAGTGGTGTCATAGTTCACTGCAACCTTAGACTTGGGCTGTGAGCATCCTGCTGCCTCAGCCTGCCAAAGCTAATGAGATTACAGGCACTTGCCAAGGTGCATGGCTGGGTTTTTCATTAGTCAGGGTCTGATTTTCGCTCAGACAAGTCTTGAACTCCTGAGCTCAAGCAATTCTCTCACCTCAGCCTCCCACAGTGGTGAGTTTACAGGCGTGAGCCACCACGCCTGGCAGCAGTTGATATTTTCACAGGTGGTGTTGGATTTATCAGTAAAGTATCATGTGATATTATCTCTATTTCAACTCTTCATGGTTTTTACTGAGTACAACCAAAATTCAGCAAGAATACTTCAGACAGATGTCATGAACCAATGAACACAGCTCTCATGTGGTTAATAAAAATTAGGATTTTATAAAACTGTTGTGTTTCTACCAAACTTTTAGAAACCATGATTCCTCAGGCATTAAATGTAGAGAATTTCTCTCAGCCTTTTAATATAAGATAGATTAAATGATAATAAAGTTGTAATTTATAAATAGCATGTATTAATTTTTCTTATATTCCTGTATCTTCAATTTAGTCATTTTGAACTAAGTCAAGAACAAAATTTAGAGCACTATAAAAGTAAAAACTAAGACTTTATGATAATATTTTTAGTAATATAATATTTTGAAGATAAAGATATAGAAAGATAAATGGGTCTTAGAAAAACCTTCATGGCATCATTTTGCTAATGGGTTAATTCTCATGCTTTAGCCTCTACTTTTCATTATCTGTGCTGTTTTTCCAGATTCTAAATATGCCTTTTCTTTTCTTTTCTTTTTTTTTACAACAGTTTGATTAAATTACTTACTTTATTTTTTTATTTAGCTTTTCCATGACTGGACAGATACCAAATTATAGCTTTAATCTGACTCCTTTTTACTCAGTTCAATGCCATGTTCTGCTCAGCAATCACTCGTGTTAGTGTTGCTGGAATTTCTCTTTGCTGAGTCCTTGGTGTCAAAGTTTGAAGAATGAAAGCATGGACCATGTGGCTCAGCGACAGGTTAGAGTTTATTGATGGAAAGATTGATAAGCAAAAGAGGGGTAAGCAGAAGAGGAGGGCAGAACCTCATAGAGCAGAGAGGGGAAAGGCCTCTCAAGTCTTCAGACTAGGGGATTTAAATGCTGCTTTTCCTATACTGCAGGCAGTGGATCTTGGGAAAATGTGTCAGAATTAGCCAAGGGTCTGTCAGCAGAAAATAATCCTAAAATAATTCTAAAATTATCACAGGAATGTGGCCTTTGCAGTTTTTGCCTCAGGTAAGGAATTAGGGTGTGTGCTCCCTATCAAGAAAGAACTGCCCAGATCCTGTCACGCTGAATTTTTTTTCATGGTCTTGCTTGAAGGTGGCCTGCTTGTGTCTAGAGATGGCAGTCTGTGATAAGACTGATTCTTGAGTTTACCCAGGACTAGAAAATGGGGATCCCTGACAGCACTTAGCAGTGGAACCCTGTATCATTAGTGATTGAGTTTGACAATTTATTATACAGTTAATTAAAATGAAAAGAAATAAATTCTTAGATGATGAATCAAGCAATTTTGTGAACCACTTATTTTAAAAATCTAGTTAAATGTTCCTTTTAAATGGTGGTCTAGTAATCACATCTGAGAATACACCAAATCCTTTAAAAGTTCATAAATGAATATCCAAATTGAAGACAAAACAGAGAAGCACTTTTCAGAAATGTTTTGTAATATTGATTACAATTGTGAACTCTAAGATGAAAAGCTAATTGTTTCCGGAAATACTTAAAGTGCTGAAATAAGAAATGGACTCAAAGCTATCTAAAATACTCTTATTGTGCTGATGTTTTAGAAGTGAATTTTTAAAAACTAGCTTTCATTACCCTGAATGTTCATATATTCCAGCAGAAAATTAAATATCCCCATCTAATAAGGGCATCTGCTTTTTCCTTTAAAAATATTTTGGCTTAGCTAAGGAAATAAAAATAAACTCCATAATTTTGAGCACTATATGGTGTTATTGAATTAAAAATCCAACAAAAACATTTATAAATTATAAAATCATAAAGTAATTAGGGACATCATGAAACAGCAAATAAGAAAGATTTATAGACATGTATAAAGGAAAGACTTAAAATCCAATACCAGCAGACAAGAGAAGGAATTAATAAAAGATTCATTTCTAAATACTATCGGATCAGACGTTTTTCATTGACAAGAATACTCACTATATTTTGTTCACTAATTCTAAAATCCTGTTGGTTTTAAAGTGCTGGAAACAACTTTGTCCATGAAAATTAACATTATATTGTCACTAATTCTAAAATCCTGCTGGTTTTAAAATACTGGAAACAACTTTGTCCATGAAAATTAACATTATGTTCTCTTTAATGCTTTAATTCTTGCACATAGCAGGCATTCAATAATCACATTTTGGATGAATGAACAAAATAAAATAATCATTGATTTTAAAATAGGATCATATTGTATTGATATTGTGAACTAAATAAAATAACTAAGATAAAATCTTAAGGACCCTCCTCCCCACAGTGGCTGACTAACTGGATCCCTTCTTGCCCCAAAGAACACCCTAAAACTAAATTGCTAGCCATGAAAAAGGAGGTCAGACATTCCTTATCACACCTACTTCCTTGTGGGAGGTGTCTTTTGCAGCTCATTGAGAGGCCTAAGTGTATGCAGGACATACTTGCAGGTGCTTAATTTATACAACAAATACATGGCAGCAGTTTAACAGACCCTAACTAAAGCATTGGTATTCAATGACACCAGGTCTCAAATTGCCTAACTCAGGCAATTGCCATCTAAAGAATCTTTAAACTCTCCTATAACCTGTAAGCTCCTGCTTTGAGAAGTCCAACCTTTTGGGGCCAAACTAATGCATGTCCTTCCATGTATTGATTTATGACTTTACCTATAATTCTTGTCCCCCTGAAATGCATAAAACCAAACTCTAACCCCACAGAAAGGAGTCCACTTGCTCAAAGTTTCTTGAGGGTGGTTCTGGGTTTTGGGAACATGAAATTTGGCTGAGAATAAATTTCTTAAAACTCACTTTACTCCTTTTCTGTTGCTAGTAGATAGGAAGGAGGTTTTTTTTTTTTTTTTTTTTTTTTTCTTCTGACAGAGTCTCAAGCTGTCGCCCTGGGTAGAGTGCCACGGATGGTGTCATAGCTTACAGCGACTTCAAACTCTTGGGCTTAAGTGATCCTTTTGTCTCAGCCTCCCAAGTAGCTGGGATTATATGTGCCTGCCACAATGTCCAGCTATTTTTTATTTTTACTTTTTTGAGACAGGGTCTCACTCTTGCTTAGGCTGGTCTTGAACCTCTGAGCTCAGGACAATCTACCCACCTTGGCCTCCCAGAGTGCTAGGATTACAGGCTGAGCCAACACCCATGTAGAAAGGAGTTGTCAAGATAATAGTTTCTAGGAGGTGGAGCGAGAAGGCAGACCAAAAGAATCATTCACCTGAGCTCTCCTAGTGTGGTGGGGGAAAAAGAGAGAATATAGCCATACCTGTCCTAGGGACCTTGTCTAGAATTGTAGCTCAAGGAGCACAGTGAGGAGGTGGTGAGCTGGAGTGTGTGATCCAGAGTGGTGGAAATCTGACACTTTAGGCAAGTGTTTGCAATGGACTGGCCAGGAACGGTTAGCCCCCCCATCCCCATGGGAGGTCTGGGATGGGAGGAAGCCATTCTGGAGTTTTTGGTTTGGGGAGGAGGCTGCCCATTGAGTGGAAAGCTTGGGAGAGTGGGTGGACTCAATCAGTACACAGCAAATGAATTTGAATACTGGTTGAAGTGAATTTTTCATTGGTTTGTTGACTGGTGAGTCAGCCATAGTAGGAAGGTCTTGGTGGCCGGGAGGCTGCCATTGTGGGAAGGTTGTGAGAAGGACTTAGCAGGGGCCTAAATTGCAGCCATCTTAATTTCGTATGCAACAACCAGAACTTCACTCTTGGGACAGGCTGAGGGATTCTTGCAACCCATAGAAACTATTGTCAGGGGCCACTGTGAGACCTGCCCCTGACAGATTCTGGAGAGCTTTAAGATCCAAACCCAATGGCATCTGAATGCTGAGGAAACAATCAGGCAATCACAAAAGGTAAATAAATTAGGAATAATGACCATACAAGTTGCTGGCTGTGTTCTCTGTCTCCTAAAAAAACCACAGCACCACCTGGTGTCCTGTCAACATATTGCAACATACATATTCCTGTTAAAGTTGATTCTTTCGGCAATGTATAAATTTTATTTTTATTATTATTTTCTTTACTGTCTTTATTCTTTAATTTGTTTCTCTTTTCTATATTACTGAGGTTTCTGCAGTTTTTGGCTGTTGAGCTTTTTTTGTTTTGTTGTGTTGTGTTTTGTTTTTGCCAATTTGTTTGGTTCTTTCTATTCTTAAATTACATTTTTACTTTCATCAAGAGCAAAGTTGTCTGAGCTATGCTCAGGCTGGTAAGGAGCTCTTGATTTTGAGGCACTCTCCCAGCCACGCCCCTCAAAATCCTTGGATTATAAGAGTGGCTTGAACATCATGCCAATAAATATTATTTCTTCTATCATTCTCATTCTCTCTTCTTGTCCTCATTATTTCCTATTCAAGGGAACATGAGGTAGCTACTGCAGAAGACTCCACCTGTAAAGAATTAATGGATTTGACAGAAATGGAATTTAAAATAAAGATGATATGAATTGGGCTGCAATAAACATTCTGGTACAAATGTCTTTATTATGATGTAATTTTTGGTCTTCAGGATATAAGACGTGGAAGAAGTCCAAATGCCCATCGACCAACGAATGGATTAATAAATTGTGGTACATGTATACCGTGGAATACTATGCAGCCTTAAAGAAAGATGGAGACTTTACCTCTTTTGTGTTTACATGGATGAAGCTGGAACATATTCTTCTTAGCAAAGTATCTCAAGAATGTAAGAAAAAGTATCCAATGAACTCAGCCCTAATATAGAGCTAATTTATAGCTTTCATATGAAGGCTAAAACCCAATTACTTAATGTTTTTTGATGATTATAATGATCTAAGTTTGGTGCCTATGTCTTCATGTGGGTTAATTTTTAGTAGATTCCACAGGAATGAGAATATGTGTGTATATTTTTAAACTGGGAGTCATTTTGACTGGGATTCATAGATATGTCAATGGACAAATCCAGTATGGTTTAAACACAAGAACTCTTGTCCAAGTGGAATACTTCAAAGGATTGGAGATTGAAGCAGGCCTCTGATGAAGTCTAGAAACTACTGGAAATGTTTAAATACTGTGGTTAAAATTACCCTTGAGATAAAATCTGATTTCCTGTTTCTAAATCAAAAAGCTTACAATAAGTACCCTGAAGGTTCCTAGAATAATAAACAGCTCTTTTCAAACAGCAACTGGATGAGGTAAGTGTGGTTGACTTGAAAGTACAGATTAATTTCCTCAACACTACTCATGCATTTCAAAATTAAGAGGGAAAATTTCCAAGAGTCAGACATATTTGGGGTTTTATTGAATCCAAAATGGTTTTGAGAACTGAAATAGTTTGTAATTTTTAAGGGTTTTCCACTGCTGAGACAATTAGTTTCCTGAGAGTTCATTTGTTTTACCCTGTAGTATGCAGAGCCTCTTATGAGTGGTACATCAGTGTGCAGCAGCTTTTGCAACTTGTGACAGATAAATAGAGTGGCACTGGCTGCAAGGAACTGAAAACTCTCCCCAGCTCAGTTATTTCTACATACTCATCAAGTCTAACCTTCTGTCTGGAGCTGAGCTCATTGTCCCTTCCTTCTTTCTCATAGTTCCCTATGATACAGAACTTGTTGCTATGGTGTAATCATAGGCCTACTCATTTTATACTACTTCTATGAGGTCCTTGACAGCAGAAGTTACATCTTGGTGTTTTTTTTTTTTTTTTTTGAGACAGAGTCACACTTTATCACCCTCGGTAGAGTGCCGTGGCGTCACAGCTCTCAGCAACTTCCAGCTCTTGGACTTAGGCAATTCTTTTGCCTTAGCCTCCAGAGTAGCTGGGACTACAGGCACCTGCCATAATGCCCGGCTATTTTTTGTTGCAGTTTGGGTGGGACCGGGTTCGAACCTGCCACCCTTGGTATATGGGGCCAGCGGTCTACTCACTAAGCCACAGGTGCTGCCCTTGGGGTTTTCTTTACCCAATCAACGTTTATCAAGTATCTGATTTATACTAGGAATTGAGAATACAAAGATGACAAGAACAGAGTCAGCTCTCAAGTTGCTCACAGTTTTGTAAAAGAGTAGTCAGTTATATTTTGTATCAAGTTCTTTGGCAGAGTGCTATTAAGTTAGCAGAGGGATACTAAACTGGTCTTCCTAGAGAAAATGTCAGTAAGTCTTGAAAGATAAGTAGCTACACTCAGTTGAGAGAACAATATGAAAGAGTGAAATGGGGAAGGAAAAGGAAGATGTGAATCTATTTCCGGGCTGAGGGATCATCATCACATGTGGAGGTGTGTAGAAGAGAGAGCTTGCTATATATAGTAATAATTTAGGGTGACTGAAGCAGAGAGCACATAGTGGAGAGTGATGAAGGATGAGGTTAGAAAAGAAGACAGGGGCTGGACCATAAAGGGCCATACTAGAAAGTTTGGGCTTTATTCTAAGAATATAAAGGAGGAGTTGTTCAACTATTTGAGCCAGGGGAGTCATTAGCATATTCATGATTTAGAGAGATCACTTTGTAGTGTGAAAAATTTACAAGGTTAGTGTAGTAACATAGGAAAGAAATCATAAGATACAAAACCATTCAGACGTAGAAAGGTTGGCTAAAATTGAATCTATAATTTATTGGCTGTGAAGAGCTAGGGAAAAGAATCTGTTTTTCCCCAGATTTCCAAATGAAGGACAGGTGGTTTGATTACTTGAGGTAAGAAATACAGTTGGGATGGGACTGCTGAGTGTGGGAATAGAGTTGCTCTGTGTTGGACATGTTGAGTTTGAGATATGTGGAATAGCCTAGCGACTATCCAAGAAGGTATTTCTAACAAAGATATTAGTATACAAAAGACAAGTTGTCTGAGTTTGGCCTCTCTTGCACTAGAAAATTATTCACAACCACTTTCCATCTTTCACCAAGGTGGTATGACTGTTTTGCTTCATGTTTGTTTCATTCTTTTCTTTGCTTCTCTACTAGGCTTGGTTACTACTTCACCGAACATGGATTATATGAATTTAGGGTTGTTGTGATATTGATCTTGGTTCAACTCCCTGAGGCTTTGTAGCTCTTTGCCTAATTGTTTCTACCTCTCAGTCCCTAAGTCTCAATTCCAAATTCCAAGAAGAGAGACTCTAATTGGATCAGTTGGGTGAGCTAACCACCTGTGGACAAGAGAATGGTCTAACATAGCTTTTAAGGTTGTCCCTTTTGGGGTATGAGTTGACAAATTCTCTAAGAATAAAAGGTGAGCAGGGCAGAAATGAATGGCTGAGAAAATGACTGGCCTCAGGAGTATGTAGGAATTGCACTCAGGATATAGATCTGGGCCGGAGACAAAAATATGAGAAAATAGTTCAAACCCACAGAGAGTGTAGACTCTGAAAAAAGTTGAGGCCTGATATCAGAACCTTGTGGCTGCAATATTTATGAAGTGATAAGAGACAAGTCAGTGAAAGTGACTGAGAAGGGATGAAAAGAGAGGTAAGAAGAAATGACACAAAAACCAAGATGGAGGGAGGAGTCAACAGTGTCAAATCCTACAAAGACTGGGGAAGTTGAAGACTGAAGTATGACGAGGAAATTATTAGTGAAGAAACATTCAGGGTCCAGGTAGAAACAGAAGCCAGATTACAGTGGGATGACACCTGTAGCAGAATGTCAAATAAATGGGGGTCAGGAAGTAGAGACAACTTCTTTTTTTTTTCTTTATTAAATCATAGCTGTGTACATTAATGCAATCATGGGGTACAATGTGCTGGCTTCATATACAATCTGAAATATTTTCATCAAACTGGTTAACACAGCATTCATGGCATTTTCTTAGTTATTATGTTAAGACCTTTATATTCTGCACTCAGTAAGTTTCACCTGTACCCTGACAACTTCTTTTTTAAAAGTTTGGCTCTGAATGAAAGGGGGCAAGTAGAGTTAAAGATGGTCAAGGAAACATTTATATACTGATCATAGATTCTAGGGTGGGGAGATACTGAGTACGTGGCCAATATAGATATATTAATATAGTCTAGCTCTGTAAGAGGCTGAATGAGATGGGACAGAGCTCCAGAGATTGGGAGAAGATAGGGAGAAATGGCATATTAGGGGTCCTCAATAAATATTTCTGAATGAGGAAATGAATAGACTGATGGGGTAGTGGTTGAGACAGTGTGCAGAGAAAATGTCTTGAAAGATAAGTAGCTATCACTCAGTTGAGAGAACAATATGAAAGAGTGAAATGGGGAAGGAAAAGGAAGGTGTGGGTTTTAATTTCTCTTAGTGTCTCACTTTAAGGTAAGGAGATTGGGTCTGGAGGTCTCCTGAGGCAAGACTAGGCTTGCCAACGTGAATGTGGTGAATGAGAAATACAATGCAAGGACCTTTATTCTGTTCTTCTTCAAACCAGTCTCACAATAATGTCTTCAGTTTCCTTACTTCTTAAGGAAGGCAGAATTAGAGATAGGAGGGGAGTGTGGGGAAGGGATTATGGCTGTGCAAAGAGACCTGGACTAGGAATCAGAAAACTTTGGATCCTAGCCACTTTCTGAAATCTGCTGACCACGTGAACTTAGGCAAACTGCGTAACTACACATCCAGTTTCTTCATTTGTATAAAGTGTGCGACGTTACCTTCTCTGCCTATTTTACAGATTGCTTTAAATACACACACACACACACACACACACACACAGATATATATATATACACATATTGTGGCACACACCTGTAAATCCCAGCTCTCCGGATTGCCTGAGCTTAGGAGTTCCAGATCAGCCTGAGCAAGAATTAGACCCCATCTCTACTTAGAAAAAAAAAAAAAAGCTAGCCAGGTGTTGTGACAGATGTCTATAGTCCCAGCTACTTAGAAGGCTTAGGTAAGAGGATGGCTTGAGCACACAATTTAAGGTTGCTGTGAGCTGTGACGCCACAGCACTCTACCCAGGTCAACAGAGTGAGAGTCTGTCTCAAAAAAGAAAAGAAAAGAAAAGAAAAGAAATATATACACGCTTAAAATATTATAACCATTATGACTCACAGTATGGATATAAGGTCCCATTAATATATAATCCTGACATTTTGAAAATGTAGGTTTCTCCTGGGGTGTACCCTGTGGAGCTCTCCAACTATAAGTACCTGTATGGCATGCCCCTGAAGTACTGTTTGCTAGGTTCTTTCTTGGCTCCTATACATGATGAGAGCGTGGCCTGATAGTACAGAGCATTCCCAATGGCAAGCCAAGTGCTTGGGGTGGGGGGGGGGGATAAGCATATTAAAATCACAAATTCATTACTTTCTCAAGACTGGGATCTACAAAGTTCCAACAGCCTTATAAGTTGCTTCCAGAAATATAAAACAAAACTTAACTCTATCTTAAAAATTTGCATCCACATTTATGAATGCCACTTCCCTCTCTTTTACTTCCATCTCCATTGTCACAAATCAAAAGCCAACATAAGCATCATAAGCATTTTCCTCTACAGAGCGCTTTAGCTTCTCTACAGAGATAAATGAAAACTAAGAACATATAGTATGTTTGCCATCTGTTAGCCCAGCTTACAGATTCCTATTAGGCTCTCTGACTAACTTACATTATGCAGTCTCTGATTACTTTTAGGTTCAGGTTATGTGGAAATAACTGCTATGTTTCCATGGCTGGCATAATGAGTATAAACTAGTATACCTGGCATCTACTTCTCGCTGATGTAAAGGTTGATCAGATAGTATCTACAAATCAATTCTTCCTCTTCATCCAAAATAATTCATTATGCCAAATTGGATCAGACATGGGTGAGGACTATGCTACACATGCCCATTTCCTTGTCAATTGTGTTTTGCAACCAGATTTCTAGGTTGTTTTGTTCCTTCTCTTGTGACTTCATTTCCAAAAGATGACTTCACCTACCTTAAATTTTAGAAGATGGTATTGTCACCAGAGGCTTTTCTATTTCCATGATAAAGTTTTCTCTTCCTGTATTAAGATATCAGATACCATTTAGAGTGAACCAAAGATTTTTTTAAATAAAAAAATTTGTTTTAAAAATTTTTTGTTTGTGTTTGTTTTATTAAGCTAGGTCCATGTAGTGAAGGAAAAAACAGACTGTGAAAGTGATCCATGTAGCAGAAAGCCACCTATAATCAGAAAAATGACATGGGACTTTGTGTACTTAGCACTGTCCTAGTACCCTTGGCTGTGTAGATAAAACTATGTGTTTCAAATGATGGTAAAAAAATAAATAAATAAAGTACCATTTTGGCTGTGATTAATGAAACCCATAAATTGTAGACCTAAAGGAAAGACACAAAACTGATAAGGGTTTTAATACAAAGGAAAATAGAGAAAAGTGAACCAATGATTGAGTGAGCCCTAACATGTAGGAGTTGTGCAACAATAATTCATACTAATTTGTTTCTGTTGAAGTCCAGCAGAAAAGTGAAAATCCTCTTGGCCAGAAGCATGGTTCAAAGATGATATCTGTATTCTTTGGAAACAACTCAGATAGATCTCTTCATTTACTCTGTGAATATTTGCAAAGGATTTAAAGATTTGGTCCCTTAAAATGAAACGCTTATTATAAATTATGGCTCATGGAGTCCACCAAAATTCCAAGACCAGAAACCTTAATGAAACCATAAAGACAGTTATTTCTTACATCAATCAGAATCTTAGAAAAATATGCTTTGTCCTTTTTTCTAATCGCTAATTAACACATGTGTAAGTCAGTCAAGCTATGCTCAAGATTATTATTATTTAGACAAAGTAGAATTCCAGATGAAAATAAGAGAGAGGCCTCCGCTTTGGTGGTGTAGCATTTGTTGACATTTCAAAAGCACAAACATATTTGAGTAACTAGCTGCTATTAGGAAAAAGATTTAAGATCAACATTGGTAAGCACAAAATAAGAACAATGGGGATGCAAAAGGTGATTACTAGGAATTATACTCTCTTATGCTACAAAATTATTGGGCATACATAGAGAATAGATATTGAAAACAAAATGTTCCTATTTAACACTTACCCATTCTGGATCTAATGAGGAGATTAGCCTACAAGCTTGGGAAGATTTATGTGTGTGGAAATCTGAGAGCAGGGTGATCTACACATTGACCTTCATACTCCCCTCTCTATGCTTTGAATAGGCCAGATGCACACAATAGATGCTCAATACTTATTTTTGAATGAAATAATGTATATTTGCTGTGCCATAATTTACTCCTATATACCTGGAAAAAGCATAAAGGCACAGACTTATCGCAAATAAATTTTTCTTCCTGAAGACTTAACTGGGACTTCAATAGTATAAGGAAGATACGCAATGGAAGAAACCTAGGGGAATGTTGGCTTCCAAAAGGCTTGCTGAGGGCAATGCACATAAAGTCCTCACTATGGCCTTGAGCGAGGACACACAACCACCTTCAGAGCTAATCCAAAGGCAGCTGATGACTGAGCTATTGTCAATAGTTCAGCTTTTGATGATTCTTGTTTTGCAAAAACAAGGAAAGAAAGGAAGGAAGGAAAGAAAGAAGAGAGGGAAGGAGGGAGGAAAGGAGAAGAAAATCATTTGGAACTAATTATTAATATGAGCGACAGAATTTTTTTGGCTTTTATTGAATTCTGTATTTAACATTTGAAATGAAAAGACTTTAAATCCAATGACAAGTGAAAAATAATGGAATCAGATGAAAATATTACATAATCAAAATTTACAGGTATTTATTGATATTTACTTAACAAAAGGCTCAAAATTATGACAAGAACATCAGAGAACATGGCGTAAGAGCTTATTTTAACTTTACATTAATATATGATAAGTTAACATCATTCAATGCCAAAAGAAGACAAATATAGAAAAAAATATAAAATATTTGATTTTACATCTTACTCAGAAGTCCATTATTTGTTATAATTATTTAAGAATGATTATTTCATTCCATAAAAAATAATACTTGCTTGACTTAGATGAAGAGAACTAAATTTAAGTTTAGAAAATTTTAAATTCCAATATAATAAGCATATGTTCCATTTAAATATTCACAGTAACACTGCATTGCTAATCAGTAAAAGTACAGCATGTATGTTAACTTACAAGGGAAAGCAGTAACAGAGTCTCTCTGTTGTGTGAGAAAAAAATAAAATGTAGTATTGTGTTATGGATTAACACATGGATGTCCTCCATAATCAAAGTGAGCAGTCATTAGGTTTTAATTTTATCTGGGAAAAATTTTAAATGGATTTTTAAATATGTGGAAAAACTTAACCAAATAGTTAAACTGTGGCTAATTGCTAATAATACTATTATCTATGAGTTGATACCAACTCTTTTTGAATAGTTATAAGAAATAATCAGTTTACTTAAAGGCAGTTTTTCTCCCCACTCCCTCTTCCCTATCCTCCACTAGTCATAGAACATGTGTGATGAAAAACGGTGGGCTGAATAATGGTTACTAGGCTGGATCTCTCTCTCTCTTTTTTTTTCTGAATCAGGATGGCTGCAGTTTCTTGGCGTTGATTATTGCTTCTTTCAACCATTCAGCAATCGGTCATTATGATGAATTTTTAAAAAGGGAAAATTAGAAAAGTCAATGAAGATCATTTTTCAGTCTAGCACTTTGACATCAAATGAATTTAGTGTCTGTGGTCAGGGTGTATAGAGTTAATATGTTTTAGGTGGAAAAAGTTTGGATATTACCCTATGGAAGGGCTATAGTTGGGAAGTATTTAAAAAGGTCTAACAGCAACAATTCCTTTTCACTAAAACCTGAAATTTCCCAATATATTTTTTCAACTGAAATTTTAGTTAAGGTTTAAAAGATAACAGCAGTGATACGATAAAAATAACATGACAGAGGGTGAATGATGTAAAGAACATAGGAGATTTGGAACCATTTATAATATGATTTTGGCTTATAATCACCTGATCTTTCTAAACCTTGGGTGCTTAAACTTCTGCTGGTACAAGTACTTTATATGAGTGTTTCAAATATTAAATTATGTGAATTATCTTAGCAAAATATGATATAAATAAACATCAATAAATGTAGACACTATGAAAAAATTGAGGTTTCATATTTGTTATACTGCCATCTGTACAATCCATGTAAGATTTAAAAAATGTTTTCGTATAACATTTAGTATGGTATGTAGAAACACTACACACACTATTTGCTTTCCCTTGTGTGTACTGTGTGTGTGTATAGGAGCTTTTGAACATAAATTATACCATTTTATGGCATAGTCCCCAAAATGGTCTATACAGTGCTCTTAAAACTGAAAAAAAAAATTCTTATTTGGTTTCTAGTCATACATTTTTATGGCATTTAAGAAAAACACATTGACAGTTTTAAGTAAACTAAATACTTAGCCTCCCCCACCCCAAACCCATTATTAAGAGATCACACCATAGCAACAATTTACCAGAAGAGATACTACTATGGTTTGTTTAGTAAGGTTGGTTCACAAACTGTAGTAAGGTACAGTATTAACACAATATGCTAGAATCACCATTTATCAAATTTCATCAACTTTAAGAAAATGGATGAAATCACGTCTCACAAAGATCACACTAATACATAAGTGACTTAATTATAGCTAAAGTGAAAATTCAGACTCACAAAACAAAAATGATCAGATTAAATGTTTTAATTAATTGCTCCACTAGTCAAAATATACATTTCTTATTATGATGAAGGCCTTTAAAAACTACCCCCTTTTCTGAATGGAAGGAATATAAGACTAAACCTCTGGACAAACAATCTCAATATGACAAAATATTTCTGTATTATTCAAATGCAGTGCTATCATTTTAATTTCTCTAGAGTCAAAATTTTAGCATCCTCCCAACCTAATCTCTTTCTACCACAAAACCAGGAATCAGAATATATTGTTTTTCACTAGGTATAATTACCTCTTATTTATGCTATGAAAAGCTATAACCCTTCTTTTCCCAACTAACCACTGATGCCAAACAGAAGTGTTTGGGTTATCCCTGAATTTTGTTTCTCACTCCTGAGCAAAATGAATTATAATATGGCTCCATCAGGCCTCCCTTGTATTAGAAAAAATTCATAAAATGTTGTGAACATTCTTTTAAATTATCTTCATTGCTTCTGGGACCAAAAGGGCAATAACTTTTAAATTTGACAAAAATACACCTTACTATCAGTTACAGTTCATTGGTAAGCAGAGTTTGATTCTGATTCACTACATGTTTATTAAACTACAAAAATTCAAAGGTGAAATTAACTTGAACAACTGTTTAGGTAACTACTCAGCATTCAAAGATGAAATGATAAACTAATAATTAAACCATGGCCAAAATGAAAAGTAAGGTTTAAGTTTTTTATACCTTGTTGAGGCAAATTAGCACTATTATAAATATGGCCATTGAATTTCTTGAGTAGAAATATGTGGCATCTTAGTGATGTGAGGGAAGCAACATGTACATGTACAAGTACAGATATATTATAACAATCTGGAAATTATAGAATTTTCAAAGATGAAAATAAAATACTAAACTTAAAAAGTTTTCCTTTCACTTGACAGATAAAGTAATTGGGGCTCAGAGGAGTTAAAGGGACTCTCCTAGAGCACATGAGAGTTATTGGTGGCACCAGTACTACAGCACAGACACCTGCTTAAACTCTATCCAATTGCATCTTGTATAAAAAGAATCAGGAGATCATAGGGCAAACATTCCTATCACTCTAGCCTTTCCCCACCTTTCTCTACTTCCAGGCTTATAATGCTGAGTCATTGAGGCTCTGGTACTGTTTTAGCATTTCATATACACTTTTGAAATCACTTTAACTTCTTATTAAATTTAAGAAATACTTTCCCCTCCTTCCTAGCTATTTCATCAATCTGTTTCTATTTTGCACAGTGATTTTTCTACTTTTTTCATGATCCCATTATAGATCAGTGAAAATTCTTAGAAGAGAAAGAATCCTATTTCCTCTTCTCACAATTTGAAGGATGATGTATTTATGACATATTCAAGGTTAAACTCTCATTTCAATTTATTCTTTCCTGCATAAGAAAATCTGAGTACTTAAGTATTCTTCAAAGTTTTTAAAATATGCATAATAAGGATTTGGGGGCAGGAAAGGGCTTTAAAGATGACTGAAACTAACCCACTCACTTTGCAATTCAAGAAACTAAAGCCCAGCAATGGTAACTGACTTATTTAAGGTTCCATAGGTAGAAGTGGGTAAGAATTCTGGTCCCTTTATCTAGATTAGTACTATTTTTATCACCTATTCTGTGAACCATATTTGGTATGACAATTTACTCTTTTGATAGCAATTTGTGCTTTTATCACAAAAGTCCAGGTTTTGTCCTTAGTTGAAACTGTAGCCTGTAATAATAATTTAGATATGATATTAAATATACTATAATGCTTAAAGTTATGCCATTGGTGTTGCATAAAGGTAGATTTTGTGTCTTTTTCTAAGACCTATTGATCCTTAGTAAAACATCTGAATGTCTAAAGTCTTAAAACACAGTTGATGGGTTTGTGTCAGTCATCCCAACAATTGATGGATATTGCTGTACTGCTACCAAGGCTGTGATCATCAGTTATGAGCATTAAGTTGCCTGCAATGGACTCAGGGTCAACGTCTCTACTAAACAGGCTAATAAAGAACAAAGAAAAAGTGGTGGCTATATTTTCACTTTAATCAGAAATCATCTAGATTGGAGGGTCTAGCTCAAATGTGAGATAGGAATGTCATTCCTTTCTTTGTCATTTTTCCTACAGTAACATGGTCTTAAAGTTTTGACTACAAAGAACTTACCAGCAAATTGTGAAAAATTCATTGTAGACATTGCCTCAAATAAAGTTACCTGGATTGTATCTCCTATCCATCTGTTTTGCTGTTACTTAAGTGTAAGATTGTTTTAGATACTGATTCTTATACCTATATTAACAATGAAATTCATCACCTATATTACATTCTATAGGGCATCAAAAACCTTATGATCTTGGCTTGACTACCAAAATATTTGTATCAAATTGAAATTCTGTAAGTCCTCTTATTATAACTTAGCACTGCTACACATTTAAATTACAGGAGATTGGTTACTTATATATTTGTGCAGGTATATTCTAAAAAGAAGATATGGAAATTAAAAGTCTTCTACATACTAAATGTTCACAGTTTGACTCTCCATAAGGCTTATGAAATAATATACAAATAGCTACCATTCTGCTGAAATGTCACAGTAAATACATTAATAATGGCACAGAAGTGAAATGTCCCCAAATGGGAAACCATCTTCATGACCTCCTAAATCTCTTTTCCAACTAAAACTTTTTTTTACTTGAAAGAGTTCCATTTCTAAAAAAATATAAAAATAGAAAATAAAACTTTTACATATATAATTTTGAAGTAAGGATTAGATGAAATATATGTAACTTTAAGAATATGCTTTGTCTCACCACACCAAACATCCCATGAAAACTAATCTAAATGAATACATTATACACGAACTGTTGAAAAGTATAACTAAATGTTAAAATTTTAGTTAAGACAGACCACTTGAACATATAATAAATACTAATATATTTTTGTAAAATTAAGCTCAGGTAAAACTTATCTATAAGACTAATTTGCTTTAAAAAAAGAACGTTTAATCAAGCAAGGCACATTTCTTTTAGGCAAGTCTGTCTTTAATACCATTCATTTGGGCACAGTGTAGATTTCATTTATTTATGTGAAATGGGCTAATCTGTATATGAGAACCTTTGGTACAAAACACTTCTTCATGAATAAAGTTGCACATAAGTCAGAACGCAGAATATAATATGACAATACCTCATGATTAAACACAGTTCAAAAAAAGACAGTAAAAAGAAGACAGTAAGAGTTGGCTTGTTAGAAACAAATACTTAGGCTTTCTTTATCTGCAGCACTGATTATAGTTTTTGGATGATTAGATTTCACCAAAATGTTCAAAAGGCTGAATGATACCTTAATAATTTTAACATTCTTTTTTATTTCTTGACCAGTATCTTTTATCACACACACAGTACGAAGAGAATTCTCCAACTTCAGAGCTATTTCTTTTATATAAAGCATTTGTTAGAGATATATTATTTAATGTCAACTGAAACAAAAAATATGTGCTGACAGATGTATCCCTGCCCATCAGTGGTATAACTCAGTTAAGATATTTCTCATTACTTAGAAATGCTTACAGTAAAGTATTCTTGATCCAGGCAATTAAAAGTGAGCATCGTACTGGTCAGCACAGCTCCACAGTTCTTTACGCGGGGCTCTTCAGCGATCTGTCAGAGTAAACACAATAATTTACTGTATGTTTAGATTTTTATAAACCATAGACTTTATGTCAATGAAAAATGTCCCTTTCATGTTTTTAAAAAAAATGTTTTCACATAGTAAATGAGAAATTATCATGAATGTTATATCAATCAGGTTGATAAAAATATCTCCGATTGTATGTGAAGCCCGCACACTGTACCCCATGACTGAATTATTGTACACAGCTATGACTCAATAAGAAATAAAAAAAAAAAAAACCTTGGGTTTTTTTTTACTTGCCCTGAAAATTTCAAGCAATGTAATTGTCTCAATGTTTTAACTACATGTCAAATGTTTTTCATTTATAACTTAGAAAAAGTTTCAGAGTATGCTAAAATTATAAACTTTTCCCCATTGATAATGACCCCCAAATTTCGTAATGTAATGCTTGCTTTTTGAATAGAAAAATTTGTCTTTATCTTTAGAACCACATTCAAGGTTCTACATGCCTCTGATTTTTAGAAAAATGTATGTATTAATTTTCTCAATGTATTCCTAAGGGTTTCTGGCTGTAGAGCCTACTGTGATAATCTATGATAAGAACTCTTTTGAAGTGAGTAGAAATCTAATGCTCAGATAAGTGTCATGGAGAGAAAAAAATAAACAGAGAGAGTCTCACTGCAGGATGTCATTTTTATCTTTTCATTACAAATAACTTGTGAATCTGTTGATTCTTTAAGATAGGAACCCTGCATAATTAAATAGCACTTTAAAATTTCACAAATTAAGACGACAGAAACTACTTGATCAGGGTCTGTGGAGAACCAGGTGATAAAGATTAAAGGTTTGGTGCCCCCCGCTTCCCACCTACAAAAAGCATTATTGAGAAATGCTGACAATAAAGTATTTCTTATAAATAGCATAAGGCTATGTAACAATTACATTCACTGCCACATCCAGAATCTAGAATGGTGTTTGCCACATAGTTGATGCTTTATATCTTGAATGGATGAATAAATTCCTACCACTCTGCATGTCTGAAACATAGGAACTACTCAGTAAATATGTGTATATATTGGGTGAATAAATGGACATACAAAAATTTTATTTATGTACTCTAGAAGTTTACTAACTGTATAATATAAATACTTACAAAGGCCCCAAAATGCTATAAACACAGCTCTGGGTTTCAACATGTGAATATTGCCCATCATAATACATAAAGAAAACTGTTTCACAAATATAGCCCTGTTTCTAGCAGGTACCTAAAACCAGTGGTAAATGCTCAAAGATGGTGATGTGGAATTTGTGCTTTTGATGAAAGAATCATTCACTCACTAAATTTAATACTGGGTGTTGGACAATTATCTATCTACTAAAAGTTTTCCTTATTGGCCTGATTATATATCAAAGATATAACTTAACACTGATTTTTAGGCAAAAAGCAAGAGTATATTCATAGTATGCTTAATTTTCATTATGAGAGTTTTAAAGTTTATAATGGTCTAACAGGTATTAATGACTGCTGTTAATAATTACAAGAAATTACAAATAACATTTATGACCTGACATACAATTTATTTGCCTCTGCTCAATGCTACTGCAGTATTGCTTATCTTCAGATGGTTGTCTTAAGCTACACTTGTCTTGTCTGGAAGCTGTTTGTCCTTTTTGTTTTTTTTTAGACAGAGTCTCACTTTCCCGGTAGAGTGCTGGGGTGTCATAGCACTCTATGCATAGCACAGTAACCTCAGACTCTTAGCTCAAGCGATTCTCTTGCCTCAGCCTCCCAAGTAGCTGGGACTAAAGGCACCTACCACAATGCCTAGCTATTTTAGAGATGGGGGTTTCACTCTAGCTTAGGCTGGTCTTGAACCTGTGAGCTCAGGCAATCCACCTGCCTTGGTCTCCCAGAGTGCTGGGATTACAGGCATGAGCCACTGCATTCGGCCATGTTTGTCCTTTTTATATAAAGGGTGAGGCTTTTTTTTAACCTCATGTATCAATATCTGCCTCTCGAGGCTCTTGAGATATTAAATAACAGTGGCATAGCATGGCATCCTCATAAATTATAGGTATGGAGGGAGTTGCAGTTCAATAGAAACCAAAAAATAAAAGTGAAATCAGGATAGTAATTATGATGTTTATATTAATGGCTGAGAAAAGGGTTGAAAGGGTCAAGAGAATGGCCATTAGTTAAGTATATAAATCAACTCTATGAAAGGAGAGAAAGGAGGTATAATAGAAAATGCCATTTATAACTGAAGATACTTGACCAAATAAATATTCTAACATAGAAAGCAAAACAAAAAAGAACAAATTTCAATAATTATTAAATTTGTAAAGTAGTTAATACCTCTTCCAAGGCTTAAATAGAAGTATAGAAACCCAACTTATTTAACTGCTAGTCTCACTAACTTGTATTTGATGAGGCAAGAGTTGAAATCATTTTATAACATGTAGTTTTACGGGAACTTTGTTTTCATGTGCCTATACTTTGACATTTATTAAACTACTTAAAGTTGGCTGCACACCAATTAAGTTCTACAAATTCTAACACTAAATAGTAATGAATAAACCTAAGCATTAGAAAGATTTCTTGCTCAATTTGTACCATTCTCTAGTTGAGGTCTTGGAAATTATATATGTTTGACAAACAAAAGGTTTAAACTCACTTAGTAACTAAAGTTGATAATATGCTAAGATGTGAGCTTTGTCAAAAATCTGTTAAGTTATGGGAAAATGAACTGTAAGGTTTAATCAATACTACTTCAAGTAGTATTTAGGTCTACTACTAAAAAATATCCTCAATTATAGTAAAATTAACCGCTCTTTTGGAATCAGTTAAAATGTTTGCGGGTAAAATGTCTGCAGGCTCTAAATATTAATATAAAGTAATCCAAATACATTTCTTACTTAAAAAAGTTATTTCTGTCTGTGATTTTTGGCTACCCAGTAAATTCTGCCCTTAAAAATCTGGCATATTGTCACTCTTGTTTAACAAGCTTTCATTATAACTTCTTATAGAAGTAACATATTTGTGACTATCTGATATTGTATAGCTCTGTAGCCAAACATTAGGATAACACAAAATGTAGTGGCACATGTAGCTGCCTCTTATTTAATACTCTGACTAACCTAAGTTACAATGGAAAAATTGGTAAAATCCATATGTATGAAGTAATAAAAATAAACAATGAATCCTCACCTAAAACCAGAAAAAAGAAGAAGAATAAAAAATATTCAATTCTGTATTTTGTGTCATTTATTTTAAAAGCCCCAACAATGTGTCCTCAAATGAGAGAAATGATCTTACATGGGTTTAACTATACAAAGAGATGGAAAGAGAGTTTCTAACTTCTCCTGGTCTACATATGTAAGTTCAAGTACATATGTTAATTTTTAATTTGTTGACACATTTGGTAAGGAAATTGTGTCACTTGGATATGCAGAGGCTATAGCCAGGTCTGGTTTGCCTTGGAAATCTAAGAAAAGGAGAAATCAGAAGGGGTGTAAAGAAAGTTCTCTCTATCCTTCTAAGGAGATCTGTGTCCCTATTAGGGGAATCCTCATTTTTCTACTGCAGAGGAAAGTACTTGGTTGTAATATGCTCAAAGTCATGGCTATGTCTGTAGTACTTTTAATAATGCTTTCATTCGTTTCAGTCATTCCATACTATATGTGTCTGTTCTTCAAAGTTGTTGGGAATCTCCCAATACCAATATTTGCTACTGGATTGCTTCTCAATTCATTTTATTATTTAGAAGTAATCTAAGGGAGATGCTGGTGGCAGGCTGTGCAAAGCGCGAGGCTCTTTTTCTTTCTTTCTTTTTTTTAATTTCAAGAGGTTTATTCTGAACCAAATTTGAGGACCATGACTCAGAGCCACACTTAAGAAGCCTTGAGCAAGTGGACTGATTGTGGTGGGGTTACGGTTTGGTTTTGTACATTTTAGGGAGACAGGAATTACAGGGAAAGTCATAAACAAATACATAGAAGTAGGGCATTGACCAGAGCCTGCACTAGGCCACATCAGTGAGGGGCTTCACCATGGCCACCCAGCTTGTTGCTTTTCTGGGTGCCAATTTTCTGGCTGACCCCCTTGTGCTGTACTAGTAGCATGGTACTGATTTATTCTCTCGGGTTTTTGGGCACTGCTCTGAGCAGCGTCGCCCTTTACACCAGAAAGCTTGTGGGCACATCTGACCGTGGGTTTCAAATGGCGAGGGAAGAAATTTTATTTGTCTTGACATCATAGAGGTGGCTTGAGAAGATGTCCTTTGAAGAGCCAGTATAGTTTCTGCACCCTATAGCAGCACAAAGTGCTTTAAAGCTATATAGTTTGCACACCCATCCCAGTGGAGAAGAAGGTGTTTCAAGGCAACCCATTTTGCATTTTGCTGAGAACAGCAAGGGACTTTTATGATGGACAAAACTTGCAGAATTGGGTGGGTGGGAAAGCAAAAACCGTAGATCTCTTTTTTGTTGAGACAGAGTATCACTCTGTTGTCCCAGGCTAGAGTGCTATGGTGTCAGTCTAACTTACAGCATCCTCAAACTCCTGGGTGCAAGTGATCCTCCTGCCTCAGCCTCCCTAGTAGTTAGGAGTACAGATGCCCACAATGCTTGGCTAATTTTTTCTACTTTTTAGTACATGAGGAGGTCTCAGTCTTGCTCAAGCTAGTCTCAAACACTTGAACTCAAGCAATCCTCCTCCCTTGGCCTGCCAAGTGTGCTAGGATTATAGGCATGAGCCACTTCACTAGGTCGAAAACTATAGATACTGTAGATCTTCAAAGAGCATCTCTACAACCCACAGCTTTCTTCTCAATAGTGTTAACTCCGCATTTTTACACAGTAGCACGTGTGTAGTTTTTAGCTATTACTGGTATGTCATTTGGGGTGGGAAAGAAAGGAGATGAGTAGGATAATTTTGGTTAAAATTTGGAGCCTGATTGGGAAAATGGTGAAATAATGGAAAGAAGAGACAACTAATGATTTGCTTCTATGTCAATATTTTACCTTTTCAAAAAATGTCATTGGAACCATAAATGAGGACTGTGAGAGACTTTTTAAAAGCTGTAAATGTCTGAAACCTATAATCCAACGTGTTCCTGCCTGAGCTTAATGCTGTTTCCCACAAAGGGCTATGCCAACTCGTAAGTAACCGAAGTTGCCATTTTGGAGATGGAAATTGATTGAGGAGGGGAAGTCTTTTATTGGAGAGTATACATCAGAATGTCATTCTGTCTAGAGGTGCTAATTCTCTACAAATTAAACAAGATGTCCCCCTCTTTTCTAGTTTTGAAGTTATAAATACCAGCTTGTTCATCAAGCCTCTAGTTGAGGTGTTGGGGCAAAGGGTGGTACAGGAGATGGGAGAGTAGGGAAGACAAGGGCCCAAGGTCTTTGGACCAAGAACTATTAGAGACTCTCTCTCTTTTTTTTTAACTTTGAACTCCAAAACCCATTTGTAACAGGGTTCCATCATGGACAGAAGAAGTTTCTCTGAAATAGTTTAAGAGTTGAATCATTTCAAAAGCCCCGGTCTCAGAAAATTAAACTTCATAGTGGGGTAGTAGTTCATTGTAAAACACAATAAAAACATTTTTTAAAAAATCCTAAGAATTGGGTGGCACCTGTGGCTCAAAGGAGTAGGGCGCTGGGCCCATATGCCGGAGGTGGCAGGTTCAAACCCAGCCCTGGCCAAAAAAAAAAAAAAAATCCTAAGAATTAAATGATACACAAAATGCTCTGTCTTGAATCACAAGATTCATCAGTTCTTGACACCATCTGGACTTGCAACTAGAGCTACATTGGTAAATCTTTTTTAGGCATGTGTTCGATTTCTGTGAAAACTTTGCTTAAATGTAAACTTCATACCACACTGTCAATTTTTGTTTTAATAAAACTATAGTTTTTTTTTTTAAAGAAGTAGTTTAAGTTTTGCCATTTTAAAAAGTCACTCTAAGAATCTTCTCTTATTTTTCATGGATTAAATGTCACCATCTCCTTTTATGTGTGAACAACCACTTCAAAAAATAGCTAATTTTTTGTTGGATGTGGAGACTCACACTTGTAATCCCAGTGACCTGAAAGGGTGAGGCAAGAGGATTATTTGTACCCGAGAGTCTGAGACTAGTCTGGGCAACACAGTGAGACCCCAATTTCTAAAAAACTAAACATTAAAAATTATGTGGGCACGGTGACACATTCCTGTATCCCAGCTACTTGGGAAGCTGAGGCAAGAGGATTGCTTGAATCCCCCGAGTTCATGGTTGTAGTAAGCTATGATTTTGCCACCACATTCCAGCCTGGGCAATCAAGTGAGACCCCTATCTCTACAAAACTAAAACTAAAACAAAAATAACAAATAGATGATTTAAAAAAATTAGAATTTGTAAAAGAAATTTTTTTTTCCAGTAAGGCCATATTTACAGTGATGTAGTTCTTTATTGTGTTTTACTGGTGAAATCTCTAATGCCTGACTGACTCAGCTTCCATGGTAATCAAGTCCCCATAGATTTTTAGGACTCACTGTTAGCTGAATCCAAGACTGAACGTATAGGGAAGATTCTTAGAATTCCTCCTAAGTAGGTAAGTCCCTTGGAGATATCATTTGTTTGTTCTGATTTTGCTATACCAAGTGGGTCAATGAGTCAACATGTATATACTGGGTATCATTTATAAATAGCACTCTATTAGTTATTTTATAGGAAGCAAGGACTTTGTGAAACAGTCTAACTTTCCAGTATCCTTGGTGGTATCGCATATAATGTTGTATTTAAGCTATTTACATTAAAGAATTCCATACTCATAATTGGGTAATGCTTCTTGTGGAAAACTTGTTGGGGTATGTTTGACCAAATGGGAAGCCTTCACCCGTGAACTTATTTTGAGGAGTTTTATCTATAAAAATATGGTGAGGAGTATAAGCCACATATAGATTAAAGTGAAGCATGACATGAAAATTTTGTTTACACTTACAGGGGTATCCAACCTTCTTTTTTCCTTTGCCACACACTGGAAGAAGAGTTGTCGTGGGCCACCCATTAAATAAATACACAAACACTACTGAAAGCTGATTAGCCAAAAAACAAAAAAAAGAAGAAGAGGAAAACCAAAACAGGGTGGGGGGAGGTCATGCATACTTTTTGTGATATCTGACACTACAGATAAGCAAAAATAATTATTCACAAAATTGGCATGCAGCCCATGGCTGCAGGTTGGACACCCTGAACAGGTTAAAAACAACTCAAATTGAAATTTTGTTTCCTTCACCTCATCTCTCCCTCTAATACTTATTGAGCACCTACTGTATTCCAGGAACTATTTCAGGTACTGGGGGATATAGTACAATGAACACATAAAAATCTTTGTACCTGATGGAAGGGAAAGTAGACAATAAACAAAATAAATAAAATAGCTAATGTATGAGAGGAAATATTAAGCAGAGAAAGGATATAAGGAGTATTGTGGGGGCTGCCATATCAAATAGTGTGGCCTCAATAAGAAGGTGACACCTGAAGGAGGTGATAGAGTGAGCCATTCAGATATCAGATTCTAGAATATTCTAGGCAGAGGATGCAGCAAATACAAGGACCCTGAGATAAAGCATGTATTGTGTATATGAAGAAAAGCAAGGAGGCCATAATGGGTACAGCACAGGCTCTATTTAAAAGGAGAGGAGTCAGAAACCAGGTCAGAAAGGTAAGGGGAGAAAAATTAGGAAGGGCCTTGAAAGCTACTGTAAGGCCTTCAGTTTATATTCTGTGTGAAATGGGAAGCCAAATGGTAGTTTTGACACAAGGAATTAACACGACCTGTCAAGTGTTTTAAAAGGATCACTATGGCTGTTATGTTGAGAATAGGCTCAAGTAGGGGAAAGGATAGATGCTGGGGGACCAATCAGGAGGGTACTGTAAAAATCCATGTGATAGATAATGATGGTTTAGATCAGGTGGTAGAAGGGGTAAGTAATGGTAAGGCTCTAGAAATATTTTAAAAGTAAATCCAGGATTTGCCAATAGACTGAATAAGGGATATGAGAGAAAGAGAAGAATCAAGGATATTCAAAGGATTTTAGCTTGAACAATTGCAAAATTGAAGTTGAAAGTATTAAGATGGGGAAGAGGGCAGGAAACAGAGGTCTGATGGGGGAGTGAAGGCTTGATGGGTAGGAGGGTGGGGAGGGATGGAAGCTTAATTTGACAATATTAAGTTCGAGGTGTCCAATAGATAACCAAGTGGAAAAGTCAAGTAGACAGGTAGAAACTGAATTAGGAGGTTAGGGGGAAGATCTAGGTGAGAGATACAAAGTTACATGTAGACAGTCTAAAGCTTTGAGAATAAGACTGAATGCAGAAAAAAGAGGTCTAAGGACTAAACTCATGGGGCTCTCCAACATTACATGCCAGGGAGATGAGAAACAACCAACACAGGAGATTGAGAAGAGGCCTGAGATATAGAAAGAGAATCCAGGGTGTGATAAACTGGAAGTTAAATGAAGAAAAGTCTTCTTAGGAAGGAGGAAATATGCCACCATGCCAAATGCTTCTTATAGGTTAAATGTAATGAGAACTGAGAAATGGCTACCGGGTTTAGTCATATTAGGTCACCAGTGACCTTGCCAAGTACACTTTTGGTGTAGTGGTAGGGGTGAAAGCCTGTTTGGAGCAGACTCAGGAGAGAAGAGGAAGGAATTCAAAGGCAAACAAAGAGAGAGAGCGTCTCTATTCTCACAGAAGAAATACAAATTGATCACACATATAACACAAATAGATGAAAAATTGCAACTGTGCCAACATCACATACTATATTTCACTCTAAGATCTACCTTTTTAGATTTGAGCATCTATGAAATTAGAGTGTACCTTAAAATTACTGGTACTTTTCCCTTACAACTGGAATTTTTTCTTTTCTTTCTAAGAATGGTATACAAAATAGTGGTGGTTCTTATGCTCATCACCTTAAATTTGATGAACTGCCATACTGTAATAGGGGAATAATAAACCAGAGTCATGAGAGATGTTTTGGAGGAAATACTGAAGTAAAAATGAAGTTCAGGAGGGAAAGAGGGGACTGGTAGAATATTTGCAAAGAACTCCATACCTTAAGGTGGAGAGGGAGCTTATTCTGTAACTGGTAGAAGACCAGCGTGGTCAGAGCACAAGAGAATTAGGGGAGAAGCATAGGAAAGGATGAGAAAAGGCTGGATCTGAGATCATGAAGAGCCAGATTATGTGGGGCCAGGAAAGCTAGGCTTTTGGGTCTCCATCCTAAGAACAAGAAGATCCTGAAAGAATTTTACACAGGGGTGGACAAGATAATCACATTTCAGTCTCACACATAAAAAAAATCACTCTGGCTACCATTTGGAGAATGGGACAGAGAGTATCTACAGGAAACATGAGGCCAATTAAGAAACCTTCACAGTTCTCCAAGGTAGAAATGATAGTGTGAATAGCACGGTGGTGGCAGTGATAAAGAAAAGCGGGCTGTTTTTAGAAGTATTAGGGAGGCTAAATGACAAAATTTAGTGATAGGCTGAATATATTTACATCTATCTATCTATGATTTCATTAATACATTGAGAATACTAGGCAATAAACCTGCCTTTTAAGAACAGTTGGAAAAACTAAAAGTGATTTATAAATAGCTATGCCATACATAAGAATGAAAATCAGTATTTTGGACATGTACTAATTTTCAGAAAAAGAATCAAATCATTTAATCAGATCAGGCAGAAAGTAAATATACCACATGAGAGAAAGTAATCTGGGAATAGGTGAGGGTGTGTGTGTGTATGTGTAATAAATCACCCCACTTCCTCTTCCAAATTAAACCAGATGTTTTAACTTAAGGAACATGTTTAAATGTAAAAAATAAAAATCTTAGGGTTCAGAAAGAATTTCCATAAGGAAAAGGGGTTTGAAATAAACCTAATAGAAAACAAACAAAACAACTGTTGACTGATAAATAATGTACAGGTATAATGTTAACTTACATTCTAAAAAGCTGGTGGGTATCTCAATAGAGATTCTCGACAACCTCTGTGCTATGATATCAGGATTGGGTGTGGTTAGAGGCTTGCTGAGAGAGAAAAAGGTTCTCTACAACCCCTATTATCATACAGGAGGGTATGACTCCTGTATCTGAAATGTCAGAGTCCTGCATGAACAGATTAATCTATAACATTCTTTAAACATGTTCATTTAAATAATACATTACTAATCACCAGAATCACAGACTATTTTTCAGGGGAGAGTTCCTATTCTGTACTGCTTAAATTACAACAACAATAATATGGCTCCCAAGAAAATGATGGTGCCTTTTTTTCAGATCTCTTCCTTAACACATTTGTGGCTAATAGTGCAAATTTTAAAATGTAAGGAAAGTCACATTCAGTACAAAAAATAATAAATAAAAAAGAAAGACTTTTGAAAATGTTTCTTTGTAAAATGTCTTTTTCTTTATAACTTAGAAGAGAAAATTAACTCATAGCATCATTAAAAACCAAGATGAATATCTGAAAACTTTCTAACCAGTCTATACATTTAAATTATATTTATAAGCTAACTATGACTGTATATGCCCTATAGCAATGGCCATTTTCTGGCAGAAGCATAGGAGCTGAGTCACCATAGTATGATTTGGGATCTGACTGGTTTCTCCTCCTTTCTTCTTTTCTCCTTCGATTTGCTTTCTTTCAAAGGCTATCACAACCTTTGGTATATGTAGTACAAAAAACAAATACAATGAATATATACCAAGTTTGTTTTCTTTCAAAGGCTATCAACTACTTCCTAAAGATGTACAAAAAACCCAGCACAGTTAATATATGATATATAAAACTGCCATCAAATTACCAGAAATTAGTAGTACAAAACTAATAGTTTTATCCTCCTTAGTTTAGAAGGCCTAATACAAAAGAGAAAGAAAAAAAAAATCCCATCCTAAAATGCAATCCCTAAATATTCTTTTCCATGCTCTTATGCTCCTCATCTCTATCTCACAGTGTTTCCATAAGTCTTCGGATTGGGAGGCACATGTGCTTCCTTCCATTTCTTAGTGGGAAGGGTTATCGCTTCTATTCACAGCTGTGAGTTGGGAAGGACTTGGAACTGCTGTAGAAATGTTGAAATTTTAAATGTATAGAAGTCAATAAATTATAGTTATGGTTTTCAATAGACTGCTGGAATACATAGGTATTTTATATACTATCAGCAAAGCAATTACTTGAGTATGTAATTGCCAAAGAGATAAATAACAAGTTTTATCTCAATAAACCATAACTTTAAATTTCTTCATACTGTGCATTTAAAATTTCAATATTGGAATTTTATTTCATAATTTGAAAATAACCAATTTAATGCTTTCTCTTATATTTAAGTATTTGTGGTTATGTCACCACAGTTGGTGGATAAAATGTGGCATTGTATCAGTTTAAATACCATAAAATAAAATAATAATGTTAACTTCTATGCTTCTCTCTGAATTCACCAGCTATAGGACATACATTTTCCCCCAGGGTGTTATTGGATGTGCACTAATCCAGTCATACCTCCTTACATGAATGTCTTGCTACACACAGACATAGGTATATTTTTTCAACATCTAAGACATGCAACTGAATATAACAATGCAATCTATATTCTCACAAAGCTAAATGGCTTGTGCAAACATAGATTTGTTAGCATTTTTTTCTGAGCCCCAAATCATTATTCATTTTCATTTCATAAAAGATTTAGGACCTTAGAGCAGGGACTACAACTATTATGTTGGACAAAATTATACTCTAATGAGTTTTAGAGCACAGATGCTCTTAAAGATACAAAGAGTAGCTGAGTAAGGCAATAATGTTGCAAATTTCAATGAACTGACAATCTCCTCTTTTCACTCCTTTTGTTCTAAGTAATTTCTCCCTTCTTGATAAGGAAAAGTCAAAATGTTTACACTACTTTCTGGAATGGTTCCTCAGTAACCCAAGCAAAGTATGAGGATATGGAAAAACAATCATTTGCATAATACCTATTGTTGATTAAAATACATTAAAACAGGTAATTAATCTTAAAACTGAAAAGTATCCATTGTCATAGCAGGTATTAGTACTATGATTGATTACATTTTCTCAGATTAAGTATAGATAAGTCAATTATCCAAGAAAATTTTGATCCTCTGGTTAAAAATATCTGATTTTCAGTATACTTAATGAAATAGGTTTTTGGAGATAAGTTCTTTACATGAAATCATTAATTAATAACATGGGCTAAAGTCAAAACTAAAAGCATAAAGATTTATTGTATCTTTCACATCACCCAATGAAAGTAGTGTGGGTTTTGGAGCCAGAATGACTTGACTTTAAATCATTGCTAGGTCTCTTGCTAACGATGAAGTTTTAGGGTAACAGTTTAACATTAGCTATCTATTTCTTGCCCTCCTAAAACAAGGTTAATAGCACTTACCTTGAAAAACTGACAAGCGTTCAAGACATGGGTGACTCTTTATAAATGGTAATTATTATTGTCAATATAGAAAGGAAATAGGAGGACACTGATTATTTATGCATTTCATCTTCAACTTTGCATTAATTATATAATGCTTAGGAATAATGAGCACAAGATAATTTCTTAGCAAAATCTCTGTCATGCAATTATTATTTTCCAAGTGTTCTATCTATCTGACATTTAATATTAACAGCAAATCTATAAAGTACTATTTATTATCCTTATTTTACAAATAAAGAAATCAAGGCACAGAGTGGTTAAGTAATTTGCTTAAGGTCATGCAGCAGAATCAGGATTCAAACCCTAGCAATATGACTGCGGAGCTTATGCTTTTATCTATTTTTAAAAGCCTGAAAAGGACATAAATGTAAGACAATAGTTATTCATTTAACAAATATAAAAGTACTATATCTCTTTATCAAGATACAGAACCTATAACCTTTAAGGACCTTACAATATGGTGACTAGAAGCAATTATGTTACCTCAAAGTTATGACTCAAGAGACATGATTCTTCTCTGGATTAAACAAAAAAGTCCTCTGCTATTTAATAACCATAAAAATTATGACAGAACTATAATTTACTTATTGAATTAGGGTTTCTACATCTTCTCAATAAATGTGAATAAAATTGTCACTCCATTTTCTTTATCTTTATAAAAGATCTTTTAAGGACAAAAAATTGTTTTTATGTCATTGCTATAGTGTTCCAGTCTAATGTATTATTATCAAAATGAGCCATAAAAAGAATTTTTAGTCATTAAGAATACCAAAAGATTATTCAAAAGGTAGATCAATGTTAAAGGTAACTAAAACAAGAAGCAAAGGAAACTAGATAAAGGAGTCTATTTAGATAGCCAGATAAAAACAACAACTCTATCAGCAAATATATACAGATTTCTTACCTCTATTTTTTGTCTTTTTCTTCCTCATCCTCCTGTTATCTCAATATTTATTTTCCACTTTACTGAATACACAAATAATAAAATAATATGCTTCTACCTACCTGGAAGTATTTCATGAGCTTTAAAAATAGCATTACCCTCACTCACTCTAGAAGTACAGGATAATTATATGCTATCAAAAGAAAAAATTGTGAATAATGTATGATTTATATACTGTATATAAAACAAAACGATTATGTTTAAATAAAATGTTACCCTTATTTCAAATTTAACCATTTTTGTTTCAAAGAACTGTACTACTGACTACTACTAAATAATTATATAAATTAAAATTGGACCAATAATCTAACAGCACTTGGCTGTTTATCCTTTTAAGGGTAAAGAGGTTGTTTAGAAGCCAAGTGATTTAGTAAAAGGAATGTAATAAATTTCAGTTCAGCTTGGGTGAAGGTTATTCTGAAGAGCAACAATTTCTTTTTCATTCTTTTGCAATAAATGATGGAATCCAAAGATAGTTAGCAATATAGAAATCAAATGAGAAAGGTGTAAATGATCTTTAAAAAGGCACCTGGCATGCAATTAATATAAAACTATTGATTTTGCAAATACCAATATAGTTATGAATGACATTTCCCTGGTTCCCTATACAAAAAGGAGTCTGCTCTCAGACCATAGTGCTCACCTGATTCTGTCTCTCTTCTGGCCACCTTTGGCATATGGCTGAAACTTGCAGGTGTTCCAAGATCTGGTTACTTCCCTCCTTTTCATTGATTGTCTGCAATTCCCTCAGTTAAAAATGTACATCCATTATATATTTTAAGTTTATTTAGCTTTTCAAATGCTATAATGGTGACAGTGCTATCGTGGGATCTGAATTTTTTTTGTTATTGTTAAGAGGAAGTCTGAAGGTCCCTTGTAGTAAGGTTTTGGGTACACTGGTTGAATCTCTTGTTTAAATGTGTAGAACACTGTAACGTTTGCTTTTTAATATCATTTGTTGTCTTGAAATTTCTTGGAGAAAAAAAACTGTAGAGACCCATCTTTTAAAATTATTGCCTAATAACTGGCATTTAATTCAGATCATGCCTTAGTGTGGTATATATTTAACATTCCAAATACCATATTTTCCTTCTTGATTCAGTCATCACGGGATGGCATCAAGAACTTTTGTAGTTAAAAAATACATTTCACAATTTATTTCACCTCCTTAGATTCTCAGACTTAAATTTTTTGTGCGGTTTATTCAAACAATGGTTTTCCTTATGAAATCATGTAAGTAGGAACCATCTGGAAAGGTTACTGTGGAAACGGCAGGGGCTAGCGGGTGGGGCTACAGAGCAAGAAATGCCATGACAACCTTTTTCGGGTTTCCCAGGAAACACAGGTTGCTATGGGAACTGCATCAGTCAGGTCCAAATTAGTAACTTCCGCTGGAAGGGGTGTCTGCCACTTTAATCTTCTTGTGATACTGCAGAAGCTTATCTCTTAGATGCATTAGGAGATTTTTCTTTTCCTCAGCAGTGCTGAAAACATCTGTTTCCAGACTTTGATAGATGTTAGCTGGGACATAGTACACAGAACTTCATAGGAACCTGTTAGTATGATACTTTCAAAATGCACAGCAAGCCCCAAAGTTAAATAAACTAATCAGATGAGCACATCTTGGGCATTTTCCTTTATTCAAAGTTGTAGAGACCCTTAAAGTTCCAGGAGGGGGGATTAAAAAAGATAACTCCAGTCAAAAACCAAATAAACTTATGGGGGTGTGTGTGGTTATAAGTCATTGTTCCAGTTAGACATTTCATCCAGTATCCACAGGGTAGACAATTGAACTAAATATTCAATAAATAATGTTGAAGGGTCCATCAAAACAAAGCATCACTTAAGAACTTGTGTGCTTTACTTAGTAAAGAAACAACTGCCTTTTTAAAGTTTGAGGTTAAACAGTTAATGCTAACTGTTCTTTAGTTTCATTTCCTCCCAGATGTACTGTTTTAAAAATAGGGTGTGCACTAGAAATCAAGTTTAATGTTAAGTTTGTTGTTCATGTCAAAAGAGAGAGGGGGAATAAAGAAGAGCTGAGAGAATGCAGCCCACTTGCAAAACAGGCACTGTTTCAGTATGAAGCAGCAGGGAGAGGGAGAGTGAAGTGTGTGTCCCACTTCTTCACGTCCTTTCCTTGATGAATGGTCTGGAAATGTATAAAACAAGGGCATACACAGACCAAGGGGGTACGTTCCACACAATACTGCGAGCACTTGTATCATATATTAAACATCTGTGAATATCTTTTTGATGTTGACACAGGAGTTGGGATTATTGTTCGTGGTGCAGGTGGCAGTGGAATTGCCCGTTTTGAAAGGGGTCTGGGGGAAAGTGCTATGGTTCATACCTCCCTCTTCGATTACCATATACTCCGACTTACTCAGAGTGGAGTTACTCCTTGCTTTTCGGAGCTCCTCAGCCGAAGAAGAGAGGTGCTGGCAACTTCCCACGTGCATGTACTGGGCTTGCTCTTCCCCTTCTGTCTCTCGGTGGTAAAAGTAATTGAAGTTGGAAACAATCACAGGGACTGGCAACGCAATGGTCAAGACACCGGCGATGGCACAGAGGGATCCCACAATCTTGCCTCCTATGGTCACTGGGTGCATGTCACCGTAACCTACTGTTGTCATGGTTACCACTGCCCACCAGAAGGCATCCGGAATACTGCTAAAACCTGACGTGGGGTCGTCTGCCTCGGCAAAGTAGACGGCACTGGAGAAAAGGATGACCCCAATAAAGAGGAAAAAGATGAGCAACCCCAACTCCCGCATGGATGCCTTTAGCGTCTGCCCCAGGATCTGCAGCCCCTTGGAGTGGCGGGAGAGCTTGAAGATGCGGAATACCCTCACCAGGCGGATGACCCTCAGGATGGCCAGGGACATGGCCTGCTGTCCATTGCCCTGTCGTTCAGCCAGCTCAGTGCCCAGGGTGATGAAATAAGGGATGATGGCCACGATGTCTATCAGGTTCATGATATTTCGCGAGAAGGTGGCTTTGCTGGGGCATGCAAAGAACCGCACCAGCAGCTCAAAGGAGAACCAGATGATGCATAGGGTCTCCACCACAAAGAAGGGATCCGAGAAGCTGGAGGCTCCCGCGGGGGCCCCCGACGTGCTGTTGCTGGCCGCCTCCAAAACGTCCTGAGACTGTGAGGCCGGGTAGTCCTTCTCATCGCGGAACTCGGGCAGCGTCTCCAGGCAGAATATTACAATGGAGATGAGGATGACGAGCACAGACACGATGGCGATGCCCCGGGCTGGCCCCGAGCTCTCGGGGTACTCGAAGAGCAGCCACACCTGGCGCTGGAAGTCGCGGTGGGGCAGCGGGCGCTCCTCCTCCCGCAGGAAGCCCTCGTCCTCGCGGAACTTCTCCATGGCCTCCTCGCCCAGCTGGTAGAAGCGTATCTCCTCCGAGAAGATGTCGATGGGCACATTGACCGGCCGGCGGATGCGGCCCCCGGACTGATAGTAGTAGAGGATGGCGTCGAAGCTCGGCCGGTTGCGGTCGAAGAAGTACTCGTTGCGGAGCGGGTCGAAGTACCTCATGCGCCGCTTGGGGTCGCCCAGCAGTGTCTCTGGGAACTGGCAGAGGGTCTTGAGCTGCGTCTCGAAGCGCAGCCCCGAGATGTTGATGACCACGCGCTCCCCGCAGCAGTCCTGCTCGCCGGCTGCCGGCAGCGCGGGAGGCAGCGGCTCATAGCGGTCGCAGCCGCCGCCGCCACAGCCGCCCTGAGGCGGGCCCCCGCCGCCGTCGGCCGCCTCCGGCTCCGGCAGGTGGTCCCCGGGCACCACGGTCATGTCGGGCGGTAGCTCCGGGCCTGCGGCGGGCTCGGCGTAGCCGGGGTTGACCAGGCTGTGGGCGCCGCCGCCGTTCGCTGGGTGCTGGGGAGGGTGGGCGGGGTGAGGGGCGGAGGGCGGCAGCGGAGAGCTCAAGAGGCTGAGGTGCTCGTCCATGTGGCGGGGAACAGGCGGCTGCAGGGCCGCGCCGCTCCTCCTCGCGCTCCCCGCCCCTTCGCCGCCTCCGCCCCCGAGCCGAGCCCGCCGCCTGTTGCTGCGGCCGCCGCGAGGCTCTGTCTGGGTCTGGCGCGCTCCGCCGGGCTCCTCCCCGGAGACGCCTCCTCACCCCGCCCCTCCGCCCCCCGCCCCCTCCCCCGCGGGGCGCGCGCCCGCCCGCCCCTCCGCGTCCCCTCAGGATTCCCGCCCACCGCGCGGGCGCGCGCCCCGCTCCCCGGGGAGCCGCCCGGCCTGCAGCTCACAGACGCCGTCCTGGACACTGTGTCACCCTCAGTTTGCACCTCGGTGGCACCCCGGGATTCCTGCCCAGTGTGGTCGGCGCCCCCTCCTCCAGCCCTGTAGCCGCATCCCAGTCACAGGGCTTCTTGGCCCGCGCGCCGGGAGAGCTCTGGCCGCGGTCCTGCGAGCGCCGGCCTGCCGGCCTCCGCACTCCGCTGGGCCAGCCCAGGGTGGGTAGGATCTGTGGGGCAGGGGTAGCAGACCACGGAGACAGGCGAGGAAGGAGGACAAAGAGGTGCTCCCGGCCTGCGAGCGCTGTGGAGGGGCGAGTGACAAGTCCAGGTGGGCTCCTGGAGCAAGAGGCAAGCCTGGTGCCAGCGTCCTGAGCTCATTTGAGGACAGGGGGCCGCTCAGACCAGTGATGGGGGTGATGCGGGACTCGGCTTAGATGACAAGCCCAACTGAGTACAGGGTGCGGATGGGGGGGGGGTCACATCAGGGGTCTGAAAAAAAAGAGAGTTATTCAAGACATTCGGAGACCTGGCTTCTTTAGTGAATAGTCGCACTAATTTTCATAACTGAGATTTCAGCCACGGGTTATTTATTCCACAGGGTTTCTACCTTTGGCTTCTCGGGGCACAGCACCCACACCTCTTCCCTGTTGTCCCTTCATCTTCCACTTCACCCCCAGGTCAGTGCCAGGCACTGCTGAGAAGTGGTAAAACTGGGCAAGAATCGAGGAAAAATCAAGGACCAAGTTTTTGTTTGGGATTAGGGAGGACAGACTAGTCTTTCCACTGAGCTTTCCTGTGAGTGGGAAAAAGAGGAAAAGGGGAAAAGGAAATTGACAAGGTCTAATTTGTGTGTTTAGAAGGTCTAACTCCATGGGAGGGGCAGGAGCGGGATCCGCACCTACACTCTCCACCACGTGGTATTTCAGCACTGCCCTTGTGATAGAGAATTTGCCCGGCTCTAGTTGTTTAACAGGGAACATTCAGTTAGCAACTTGTGCCTTTCTCTGTTGCTTGATTTGGGCCCAGAGATGACTTATATATACCCCCTTTGAGATTTAACTATTTGCCTAAATTGTTGTGGTCCCTTTGGACACAATTTCTGTTCCCAGAAATTTTAGCAATCTAATATAACTCCACCCTTGGGTTAAAAAAGTCTGTTTTTTACTGTATCATTCAAATCATTTACGAAAGAGGAGATACTGTCTAGACAACTCATACTGATCCAAGTAAACTGACGATTCAATTTTCAATAAGTGGTTTGTGGTCATTACTTCTCATTGCCATCCCCAATCATGAAGTTCTTAGGGCAGAGAGTAGGTCTTACCCAATTTATATTCCTAACAACTACCAAAGTACCATGTAAATAGTGGAAACTCAGTGTGTATTTGTTGAATTGAATTTCCCAATGAGTGGCTCTTTGCATTTCTATCTGCTCTAGCATGTCAACATTTCTTATTTTTGCACCCAGGATCCTGCTGGGGTTCCTGGGATGAGGGGTGAGGAGAAATTGAGGTCATGGTGGTGTACATTACTCAGTTATTCCACAGGGTTTCAACCTTTGGCTCCTCTGGACACAGCACCCACACCTGTTCCTTATTGTCCTTTCATCTTCCACTTCACCCCCAGGTCAGTGCCAGGCACTATTGAGAAGTGGTAAAACCGGGCAACCATTTAAAACTCTTTCGCAAAACTCCACTACCCTGTTTTGTGTGAGAACTACTTCATTATTTTACATATTTTTTTTTGAGCTGGTGATTAAGGTAGCAGTATAATCAATCATTCATAGACTTAAATCTTGAAATGAGACAGACTACTTTGCTTCAAGGATAGCTCATAGAAAGGCAAAGACCCTATTTTTAAAGACCAAATGTTTCATGCACTTCTGTGTCTGACTTAGAAAGTGATTTATTCCTCCTTCTGCAGGAATTAGTACTGAAATTAATATTAATCAATGGCAAGGATTGGTCCTGTGATGAATGGTCACAAGCTTATCCTTGCTGTGAAGTACCTTTGCTTCAGAAATGGCTATTTCCAGTCCTTTCATGTATTTGCCTGGTTTGAAGACTCTGATTAAAAGCTTCTTAGAGAAGTTTTGCAATTTGTTCAAGCTCACATAGCTGATTAGTGGCAGAGCTATGCCTAAAGTCTTGGACCATTTCCAGATCCGATGTTTTCTCTACTGTATCACACTGTGCAACTCTTATGCTGATCACTGTGAGTACTTAATAAATACTAGATTTCTAACAGCAGCCTATTTGCTTCTGATTGCCGACTAGTTCACTTCAATTCATATTTATTTTAACTAAAAACCACTGCCTTCTGACGGCTAGTCTATTGTCTGTAGGAAATGAGTTGGTGGGCACATTCCAGCCCTGTTGGACAGCAGAACCCATCACAACAAATCAATGTCAAAAATGCCACTTCAGAAGGAACACATACTATTTATTTGATACCCCCAGTGGAGTAGCTCAAAGTGATTTGAAAATGTCTCATTAATCCTCATGACACCCTTGTGAGATAATAATAATATTATCATAATGTTTAAGCACATAGAATGTGGCAAAGCCAGCAGCTTCTCCAAGCATATTTTTTTCATATTTCAGTTTTCAATATTAGAGCCTGAGTAAAACCATCAGGTTTTCAAATAGTAAGGGCAAATCTTGGTATTTGTTCTTTCTATGTTGCTCTAGGCATAGTTTGTGTTTCTTACTGACCGCAACAGTACTAGAAATAGCTCACCAATTGTTTGCCAAATGTTAAGCAGCATCTGGGACTAGCCCAGACGTGTTTGAGGGTGGCTCAGGGGCAGACCTGGAGATCTTAATGAACAATTATAGGTAAACGAAATAGGAGAAAGCATCTACTATGTGCAAGGCATTGCTCTAGGTACTGTGGGGATGTGAAATTTAAACATAGACCTTGCCCTCAATAGGCTTACACAGAGTTGAGAAGATAGGACATAAATCCTTGAAAATTTTTACAATGCTTGGTTAAAAAATATATGACAATAGTACCAGAAGTGTTACAAGACATCTTGTGACTATTCTGTTTGTTCCAGCCAAGGTGGCAGCCTGGCCATCTCTTAATCATACCAAGCTAGTTCCTATCTGAGGGTCTTTATACTTGATCTTCCCTCTGCATGAAACACTCTTCAGATTTTCACATGGCTCTATCACTTTTAGATCTCCAGTCAAAATGTTACTTCATCCAAATTGCCTTTCCTGACCACAACCACTTGATTTAAATAGTTCTCCCCTCCCACAACAATTGGTAATTTTATAGTCTCTTACCTGCTTTATTTATTCTCATTGCATTTATTTACTTGAAATTATATTTTATATTTATTTGGGTACTTGCCCATTGACTCTCTTTTGCACTACAACATAAACTCCCTGATGGCAGGTTTTTGACATTTTCACTTCTATATGCCCCAAATGTAGAATAGTACCTGGCACATAGTAGATACTTAATCAATATATGTTAAATAGAAGAAAGAAGGTCCATAATGAACACACAAGGAATATTAAGGTACAGCTCTTTTTTGTGTTAGAGGTGTTATTTTGAAAAGTCCTGGTCTATTTTATAGGACCAGCTGGACTGTTCAGATATTATTGGGATTGTTTTTCAAATGCCAGTTCCTCCCTTTTTCTCTACCTTCCTTTCTCGCCACCATCCTGAAAGGCTCTATCCTGCACTCCAGAATTATACTTTTAACTCCTCCCTTGAGGATTCTTCCTGCGGATACCCAAACTTGATATTTATAAAACTGAACTCATTATCTTTCTCCCCAAACATGCTTTTCTTCCTGTTTTTCTTAGTTTGTACTAGAATACAGAGTCAGCTCTGCATCCTCCTGCCCCCACACCTAGTTGGTCACTAAATGCTTTCCATTCCCCCCAAATCCCTTTGAATTCTGTTTGTACTTCTCCATTCTCACTGCCACTGTACTAGTTCAGGCTGCCATGATAGTTTCATAACAGGTTCCCTGCTTTCAGTCTCTCTTTTATGTATTTCATCCTCCAGAATGTAGCTGAGCTATTTTTGTAAAACATGAGTTTGATCACATTGCTCTCCAGTGCTGCCATGATGTCAAACCCTGGCTCTGGCCTGTCATTCTGGCAGCATCTCCATACCACTTGCTGGTCCCAGGATAGGTCATCCTCTTATGCACTGCTAAGCTTTTGCTCATGCTAGCTGCGCATCCTCTATCTCACTGGATATTCTTTCCACCTATTTCCTTCCCACTGGTGAATTTAATCGTCAAATCCTTTCATGATCACTTCTTTTGAGAACCCTGTCCTCCCTGTTATTCCTGATTACTGCTTCCAAGAAAATTCAATAAAAACTGATTATAAATGAATTCAGCAATAGTCTTTCTCATCAGAGCTCCTATGGCATTTTGTTTATAGCCCCATTGGAGAGCTTTATTGTAGTATATTTAGGTGTATATGATATGATCTGTCTCCCTATGAGCATGTGAACTTCATAATGCTGAACAGTAACATATTGAGCAGTGAATAATACACTAAGCCAGGTAGGATGTGAAGCTCTTTACCTGCTGTAACTTCCAGCAGTCCTGAAAGGCAGGTAATAGTACTGTTGTACTATTCCACGGATGGAGAAACTGAGTAAGGTAGTAAAGTCCCTTGTGCAAGATCACACAGCTAGGAAATACTAAAACCAAGATATAAGCTGAGAAGTTCACATTGTCAAGCCTTACTGCAGGCTACCTCTGTGAGGATTAGAGGCCTTCTCTTATTCATCTTTGTATTTCCAGTCTCCAATATTGTGTTGCTATATCATAAATGCTTTTAAATAGTGTAATAGAAGAAAAATGGTTGTGAAGCACGAGTACTTATTTACTAAAAATTAGGTAGGTTATGATAAAGGAATTAGTACTCTTCCTCAATACAAAGGTGAATAAATGGGTTCTCCTGAATTTGTATAGTTTTTAAAGACAAAAGAGTCTACATAAAGAAAGGGAATTAATCTAGAAGTAGATGCAGAATGCAGGTCCTGACAAGGGCTAAAATGGCTCTGTAGTTTTGCTGTGTCCTCAGAATGACCCAGCAGTCTAAGTCAGTGTTCTCACATGGCAGAGTGATTTCCAGAAAGACATTTCTATTCAGGGAAGACTGGTGTTCTATCAGCAAATACATCAACCAAAGAGTTAAAAGTATTGTGTTAGACCAAGCATTTAAATGAGTCTAAAGCTCTCTTGTTGAGCCTCTATGTATAAGAGAAAGAAGTCAGACACTGAAACACCTGCATGGCCTTTTCTGACTGTGGTTAATTTCTTTAAAAAGCAGGCACAGTCACACCTCTAATCATAGATGAGATGTGCAATTAATGATGAGATAAGCTGTAAAGCCCCCTGGTATGTACCAATTATTTGTTTTCAGATGGGAATCTTCCTAACATTTGTAGAAACGTTGGAATGGCTTTAGAACACTAGAAAACACATTAACTCTCTTTTAGCAAAATGCACATTACAAAGGGTACTTTCACTATGGTTTTACTCAAAGTGGATTTGACCAAGAATGTTATAAGATATCTAGAAAATTCCCTGAATGTATTTCCTCTTGTTCCTTCTGTAAATGCTTTATTGTGAGGGTATGGGTGAGCCACAATAAAATCAATTCCAAGAACTAAAAGGGATTATTTTAGTTACATGATTAAGTTGACATTAATGTGAATTACTGAACATAAAGGTGCATGAAGTTATAAAGCTTTAACCCTTCCTAAACATTGGAATCTATTGAAACACTATAAAGTCAACATTAATTTTTTGCAATGCTATACTTCAGAAATGATCAAGGATAAATTTTGATTGAGATTTTTGTATTGCCATCTGGTGAAAACCAAAACATATCTTATTAATCCATAGACATGTTATTACTTTGTCATTAGATTTTGTAATTATGTTGACAAAAAATTCAAGAACATGTCTGCAGAATAGCATTATAATTTTATTGAGTTTCCATTACAATAGTATTAATGTTAATGAAAGTTTATAAAAGCCTATAATGATCCAATTAATACTGGGTATTATAACGACAAAAGAATATGAATGCAATTCTTTGAGGATTTTATCATACCTGAGATAGAATGCAATGGATACATTACTTGGTTATAAAATGGATGCAAATTAAATTAAACCATATTGTGGTGTCAGTCAGTCCCTGCCTGACCCAGGCACAGCCGCAAGTATTGAAAGCTTTTATTTATATGTCAGGACAACTCAGTTCTACAGCCAATTATAAACAATCTTATGGAAATGTATTAGGACATCTCTCATCTTTACTCTGGTGATGGGTCTAGAATCGTTTTTGCTGCCCTTTGCCTATAAAAGCTTCAGCCTGGGTCTGCACCCTTGGAATATTTTGTATAACAATATGACTAAGCCTATTCCGTTACCTTATTACTGTTCTCTCCAGTTTCTCCGTTGAAACTGAAGCCCTATCCTGAAATATCAACTGACTTGTTTGAGATTCATTTTTCTTTTTAGTCCTCAAAAGGCTCCCCAAATGTTGAATCCTGCCATGGGCTGTAGTCCTTATTTATGCCAGATGGGTGTCTTAGAGCTACATAGCTTCCATCACCTACCTGACTCCAGTATTGCCATGGCCATTCATGTGGCTTGTATTCTCCCTTGGCTTGGAACCCATGGTGATGAGGCTTTCTCAACTTGCACCCAAATTTTATTCTGCTTAGGATTTTATGATTTGAGGAAGCAGCCACCATCCTTGAGGACCCATCTTAAAACTGAATGTATTCCTAGAATCAAATATCACCATTGACAGCATTCCTCCATATCCTTACCAACACAATGAATGCCTAGCCTGCCCCATGACTGACTTGCACAGGTTGACATGGACAGCTAGAAGTGCTAAACCAATTTAAACTTGAGTTCATTGCTTATATCAGTCATTTAGTATAGTCATAAATGAAGTATATAATGAATGACCTGAGATATATATTAGTTATAAGGATAAATTGTCTTTTTTTTTTTTTTTTTTTGAGACAGAGCCTCAAGCTGTCACCCTGGATAGAGTGCCATGGCATCACAGCTCACAGCAACCTCCAATTCCTGGGCTCAAGCGAGTCTCCTGCCTCTGCCTCCCAAGTAGCTGGGACTA
>CAUYRH010109954.1:0-14025 GCA_963574655.1 Perodicticus potto
TTTTTTTTTTTTGAGACAGAGCCTCAAGCTGTCACTCTGGATAGAGTGCTGTAGCATCACAGCTCACAGTAACCTCCAATTCCTGGGCTCAAGCGAGTCTCTTGCCTCTGCCTCCCAAGTAGCTGGGACTACAGGCGCCCGACACAACACCCGGCCATTTTTTGATTGCCATCATTGTTGTTTGGAGGGCCCAGGCTGGATTCGAACCCGCCAGCTCAGGTGTACGTGGCTGGTGCCTTAGCCCGTTGAGCCACAGGCGCCAAGCCGACGTAAGCACTTATTAAATATAAGCTATAATATTACCCACATACTATTTTTTATGAAAAGAGAAGATAAACAAAATATTTACTTAGTTACTCCTGAATTCACTTAACTACCTGCCAACTCCATTTCCATAGTACTGTATCATTACCCTTTCAGTTTTAATAAGTGCATTAATTCTAAACATTCGATTACTTATCTTAAATCAGCAATGCTAAGCTGATGGGGACCCTCAGGAAGCCCTTTCAAGAGGTTCCTGACATCAAAATCATGTAAAGATAAAAGTTCAATTCAAAGTACAAAAGAAGCTGGGCACCACAGCGGAGATGGATTGAGGCCTATAATCCCAGCTACTCCAGAGGCTCAACCAGGAAGATCAACTGAACCCTGGAGTTTGAGGTTGCAGTGGCTACTATGACCCCACTCCACTACAGCCAGAACAACAGAGCAGGAGTCTCTCTTAAAAAAAAAAAAATATACAAAAAAAAAAAACCAGACCAATGAATTTTAATGCAAGAGTACAAAAAGCATATCTATAGTTTCAGATTCTGCATTGTAACTAATCTTTAATAAATTACGACATTTTGTTGCAAAACCAAAGAAGAATACCACAGTTATCTGAAAAAGTTATTAAAATACTACTTTCAAGGGTGGCGCCTGTGGCTCATCGAGTAGGGCGCTGGCCCCAAATACCAAAGGTGGCGGGTTCAAACCTGACCTCGGCCAAACTGCAAAAGAGAAAAATAGCCGGGCATTGTGGCGCCTGTAGTCCCAGCTACTCAGGAGGCTGAGGCAAGAGAATCGCCTAAGCCCAGGGGTTGGAGGTTGCTGTTGAGCTATGTGACGTCACAGCACTCTACCGAGGGCAATAAAGTGAGACTGTCTCTACAAAAAAAAAAAAAAAAATACTTCTTTCAATATACTGGTGTAAAGCTGGATTTTACTTATATATTTCAACTACAACACAGAAGTTGATAGCAGACTCCACTTGTTTTCTATCAGGCCAACCATTGAGAAGACTTATAAAGATGTAATAATTGCTATTCTTTTACTAATTTTTTTGTTTGGGAATACATTTGTTAGCATAAAAAAATCTATCTATATTAAGCTGAAAGAGTGCTTTCCTTCCTAATGCAGAAGACTGCCAGCCTGGGCAACAAAGTGAAACCTGTTTCTAAAACAATTTTAAAAGATTAAAATGTCGGGCGGCCCCAGTGGCTCAGTGGGTAGGGCGCCAGCCCCATATACCAAGTGTGGTGGGTTCAAACCCTGCTCCAGCCAAATTGCAACAAAAAAATATCCAGGCGTTGTGGTGGGCACCTGTAGTCCCAGCTACTCGGGAGGCTGAGGCAGGAGAATCGCCTAAGCTGTGACGCCACGGCACTCTACCGAGGGTGACAAACTGAGACTCTGTCTCTACAAAAAAAAAAAAAAATTAAAATGTCATTTAAATTAACCGGTAATTGGCTTTTCAGTTATTCCAAAAGAATTACTAAATATAAATTAAGTTAATTTTTCTTTTCTTTTTTCAGACAAGAGAGTCTCACTATATCACCTGGGCTAAAATGCAGTGGTATCTTCATAGCTCACAGCAACCTCAAACTCCAAGACTCAAGCAGCATCCCAGCCTCCAAAATAGCTGGGACTAGAGGAGTGCCACCATGCCCTGCTAATTTTTCCATTTTTGTAGAGGTGAGGGTCTCACTACGTTGCCCAGGTTATACACTCTTAACTACTGGCCTTAAGCAATCCTCCTGCCTTGACCTCTCAAAGTGTTGGGATTACAAGCATGAGATACCATGCCCAGCCTCAATTAATTTCTAATACATAAGCTATTAACCAATACACATAAACAAAAGCTAGTTGGAGTCCTACATCATTATTAAAAAGTGTTAAGGGGATCAATCCGGAGACCTGAAAGCTTGAGAATCATTAAAGTTTTTTTGCAGTTTTTGACCGGGGCTAGGTTTGAACCTGCCACCTCTGGCATATGGGGCCGGCACCCTACTCCTTTGAGCCACAGGCACCACCCCTTGATACCTTTTTATTTACTTTCTGAGTCTTATTTCCACAAATCATTAGTTACATATGCTGTCATAAATGTTTACAGAAGCTGACAGAAGATACAAATTTTGCTTTCTTCAGATGTATTCTAATGCAATCAAGCAAAAGACATTCCCCCCACCAAAGAAAACAGAATGGCTTGTTTAACAGAAGGTTGTATTTGCCAAAGGCAGCTATACAATAGTATAATGTAATACAGAACTTTTTTTTTTTTTTTTTTTGAGACAGAGTCTCACTTTGTCACCCTTGGTAGAGTGCTGTTGCCACAGCAACCTCCAGCTCTTGGGCTTAGGTGATTCTCTTGCCTCAGCCTCCCAAGTAGCTGGTACTACAGGCGCCCGCCACAAAGCCCGACTATTTTTTTGTTGCAGTTTGGCCGGGCCGGGTTTGAATCCACCACCCTCAGTATATGGGGCCAACGCCCTACTCACTGAGCCAGAAGTGCCACCCAAGAACTTTTTTTTTTTAAGACAGTCTCATTTTGTCACTCTCAGTAGAGTGCTATGGCTTCATAGCTCACAGCAACCTCAAACCCTTAGGCTTTAGTGATTCTCTTGCCTCAGCCTCCCATGTAGCTGGAACTACAGGTACCTGTCACAGCACCCAGCTGTTTTTTTTTCTAAGGCTGTTGTTTTTTCACTTTGTTGCCCCGATAGAGAGCTGTCGTATCACAGCTCACAGCAACCTCCAGCTCATGGGCTTAGGCAATTCTCTTGCCTCAGCTTCCCGAGTAACTGGGACCATAGGCGCCCGCCACAACGCCCAGCTATTTTTTTCCTGTTGTTGCAGTTTGGCTGGGGCCGGGTTTGAACCCACCACCCTCAATATATGGGGCCAGCACCCTACCCACTGAGCCACAGGCACCGCCCACACCCAGCTATTTTCTTATTATTGTGGTTGTTTAGCAGGCCCAGGCTGGGTTTGAACCCACCAGACCCAGGGCACATGGCCAGCACCCCAACCACTGAGCCTGTAACACAGAACTCACACAGAAATAGAGCCAAAGAATTTTCACTGAATCAAACACACAAAAACAAGAAAGTTTGGGTTTCAGAAAGGTTAACACAGTCCTTGAGTGAATTTATTTCCTTTTATCCAGTTTTAATTTTACTGTAATGTAGATGGTTTCTAACTATCATCTAAACTTACCATTTTCAGTAAAGAATATTAAAAAAATTCTATGTGGAACATAATCTAACAATAAAAGTCACGAAAAAATATTTAATACTATAAAAAAATCCATTATTGTCAATTATGCAACATTGGTCACCATCATTATTAGAACAAACAAAATGGGCTCTGCCCATGAATTACCAAGCTAAAAAAGGCCATCCAGCAAAGGGAGTTAATGGCATTCATTAATTAGATTCTTTTTTTAGTTCTTCTGTGAAGCATAATTTATCAAATTATACACTAGCACAAAACCTTGTATGGGGCAGGTGTTTAAAAAAACCCTTATTGACTACAGAATTATAATACTAAATGAGTAAGGTGAAATGATAGCATATTTTCCTCAGTGAGGAATGACTAAGGTGGGTGTAGAAGCTCATGAAGCAGGGCAAATTTTCTTGCAAGAACTGTGGTTCCAAAGACACACATCTGACCTAAGAGGCCTATTCTGCATTCTGCCTATTAGGGAAAAGTGGCTATATTACAGGCCTCCTTTCTTCATTTCTTCACATTCTCCAGACCCGAATTTGCAGCTTCCAAATTAAGCACTTTTAAAGCACTTCTCATCCTACTCTGATATCTAATTCCACTGATGTCAAGGTGGTGAGAATTTTTAAGGTTTTCAAATTTAAAAAGAGAAATTCCTTTGGTGTCAGCGCTGTGCGTAAAACAGAATCTAAAGACCTAATCAGAAAAGAGTATGAATAAGCACAGCTAACTGCAACCTAGATGTTGCCCTAAACTGGATAAAACACTGAAATTCGTGTTTCATCCAGCTTTTAAAAAATTAATGTTTAGGTGGGAGGAAAAATCCACCCACATCTTATTATTCCACTAAGTAGCGCTTTTGTTCTTTGCAAAAGCTATTGAGATATCACTTTGTAATACTACTCAGATACGGTGTGCTGCAAGTGTAATACTTCCTGCCGAAAGAATCCCATTTTCAGCTAAGATTACAGAAAACACGGTTCGCAGTACTTCCTAAATCCCAATGCCTAAACTCCTTCCTCCTGCCGCTTTCCCCGCCTCGTCCTCCCCCACCCCCAGCAAATATTATCCGCGCGGGTTTTTCACACACATCCTTTGAGGCGGGGAAGGAGGCCACTAATTTTTGAACTTGTTATCCCATTCAGCCTGCGCTAGATAAATGTCTGCTGTAAAATAATCTTAGGAAACGCGACACAAATCGAGGACCCAATTTCCCTCTTCTCTCACCTCTAACGTTCTAAACTTCAGTACAGCCTTCGATGCACCCACTGAGCCCACAGCAGCCCTATCTGTACCCAGACCTCAGCCTCCAACCCGAATCAGTGCATGACCTTGGGCCTGGGCCACCGCTCCCCTCCCCAGCTAAGGTCTGTACTACCAGGATCCCCCGCAGACTGCAGAGGCCTCCGGGTTCAGGCCGGGTCAGAGGGCTGCAGCGGGGGCAGGCGAGCAAACCGCAGGGACCGCAGCTCCGCGACGGCTGGTGGGGCTGGCTCGGGGACAACGCCGGCAAAAAAGAACCCCGGGGGAGGCGACAGGGCGCGGGGCTACCTGCGGGGCCGGGGCCGACGCCGCCCCAGCAGAGGCAATGGCTGCACGCCACCCCGGGGCTCTGCAAGCCCTCGCGGCCGCCCTGCGAACTCTGGCCCCGACCCGTCCGCGGTCATGGCCCACATTAACTCTGACCGCCCAGCAAGCAGCGGCAGGTGACGCGGCGACTGGGCAGCCGGCGTGCACACTGCTCACCGCGGGCGACGGCAGCTCGGAGCCTCCTACCTCCGGCTGGGGACGCGAGGAGCGGGGACCAGAGCAGTAGGAAGAGGCGTGCGAAGCAGCACGCCGCCGAGGGTGGGACAGGAAGAGGGAAAATCGTCCACTTTCCGGAGGAGCCGGCAAAGGGAGGAGAGGACACGGGCGGCGGGGGCCGTCAGGGACGCTCGCGCACCTTCCTTCTCGCCCGGCCGCGGGTCCGACTGCAGCCAGCAGATCGCCTCACATCCGGGTATCGGGAGACGCTCAGCTGCTGCTGCCGCGGCCGCCGCCTCCCCCGCGGCGCAAACACCAAACTTCCGGCGACGACGCCGACGCCTCGCCCGTCAGATGGGAGTTACCTGTGACCGTCTGGGGTGCGCTTGCGCAACTCTCGTCCTCAGCCCTAACCAGCTCAGCTGACGCGCCCAGAAGACGAAGATGGCCGCCACGCTCGCAGCGTGTCACGCAATTTTTCACCCGGGCCCGGACGGCTGGGCGTCGGGGAAAGACAAGCCAGCGACCATCCTGAGCGCAGGCGCGATGGGAGGCCTCGCGTGCGCGCCTCCGCGGGTGGGTGCCTAGCCGGGAGGCGGCGGTGCCCCCTAGCGGCGGGCGCTTGCTTTCCCTGGGGTCATCTCTCGGAATAACACCACCCAGGCACCCAGCAGTGGTGGTTATCTTGAAAATTTGTCGGAAATGGTTCCCCTGTAGGTTTTGGGTACTTCTTCTGTACGCGGTGTCTGGTCCAAGTGCCTTGGATCTTCGATTGAGCCAAGTAAGGGGAGGGAGATGAGCTACTCCTTTTCTCCCTTTCCCCGCACCGCCCTCCAGAGCCTCCCCCAAATGCAGGCCTTCAACCTCTCCTTGCACACGTTCCTCTTTGTGCACCAGAGCACAAAAGCCTATAGAAACCATAGAATAGACTTGGCGCCCCTAGCACAGTGGTTACGGCGCCAGCCACAGACACCGAAGGTGGGAGGTTTGAACCAGACCCAGGCTAACTAGACAACTTCAACAACCAAAAAATTAAAAATAGCTGGGCGTTGTGGCGGGCGCCTGTAGTCCCAGTTACTTGAGAGGCTGAGGCAAGGGAATCGCTTAAGCCCAAGAGTTGGAGGTTGCTGTGAGCAGTGACGCACGGCACTCTACTGAAGGGGACAGAGATAGTGAGACCCTGTCTCAAAAAAAAAAGAAAGTAACCGTAGAATATTCCACTAGATTTAGTCAGGGTGGTGTTCAAAGTTTTGTTCCTTCAAATCCCCTAAAGATAAAATCCAGAATTCTATCGCTAGGATCGGCGGTCCCCACCTGGCTTTTGAACATGCTTTCTGTGCTACTCTTTCCTTATTTGCAAAACTCTGAGGATGGATAAATCGGTACTTGGCCTTTACAAATGGGAAGAGGTGGCTCGCACCTGTAATCCTAGCACTTTAGGAGGCCAAGGAGGGAGGATCGCTAAAGCGCAGGAGTTTAAAATTAGCCTGAGCAAGAGCGAGACCCATCTTAACTAAAAATAGAAAAAATTAGCCGGGTGTGGTGGTGCTCACCTGTAGTCCCAATTACTTGGGAGGCTGAAACAGGAGGATCGCCAGGAGTTTAAGGTTGCTGCAACCTAGGCTGAAGCCACTGCACTCTAGCCTGGACAACGGAGTGAGAATTTTCCTTCTTTCTTTCTCTCGTTCTCTCTTTCTTTTTTCCTTCCTTCCTCTCTTCCTTTTTCTTTTTCTTTTTCTTTTTTTTTTTAAAGACAAAGAGGGAGAGCCCATCTCTACCCAAAATAGTCCCAGCTGCTAGAAAGGCTAAGGTGGGACAATTGCTTGAGCCCAGAAGTTTGTAGTTGTAGGGAGCTAGTAGGGCCCCTGTAGCTCAAGCAGCTAGGGCACCAGCTACAAACACCAGAGCTGGCTGGTTGGAATCCAGCCTGAGCCTGCAGAACAACAATGACAACTACAACCAAAACATAGCTAGGCGTTGTGGCGGGTGCCTGTAGTCCCAGCTACTGGTGAGGCTGAGTCAAGGGAATCTCTTAAGCCCAAGAGTTTGAGGTTGCTGTGAGCTGTGACACCACGGCACTCTACCCAGGGCGACATAGTGAGACTCTGTCTCAATAGAAAAAGTTGTAGTGAGATATGGTGATGCCACTGCACTCTACCCAAGCCACAGAGAGAGACTCTTTCTTTCTTTCTTTTTTTTTTTTTTTTTTTTAGACAGCCTCACTCTCACTCTGGTAGAGTGCCATGGTGTCATATGTCATAGCTCAGCAACCTCAAACTCTTGGGCTCAAGTGATCCTCTTGCGTCAGCCCAGAAATTTGAGGTTGTGGTGAGCTATGATGCCACTGCACTCTACCCAAGCCACCAGAGACAGACCCTTACCTTTTTTTTTTTTTTCTTTGAGACAGCCTCACTCTGTCACCCTGGTAGAGTGCCATGGTGTCACAGCTCACAGCAACCTCAAACTCTTGGGCTCAAGAGATCCTCTTGCATCAGCTCCCCCCCTCCCCAGTAGCTGGGACTACAGGACCCACCAAAAAGACGGGGTCTAAAAAAAAAAGAGAGAGAGAGTAATAAGTGGATTCTCCCTTTTCTGCCCTCCCTATTTGAAGCCAAATACAACCAAAATGTACTGAGTTTTTCAAGCCTGACATTTTCCCTACAAAACCATTAGTGTCAGTTTGGTCAGGGAGATTATATGGTTTATAAACCAAAACAAGAAGTATTGGTGAAGGCCCGGCACTATGGCTCACGCCTGTAATCCTAGCACTCTGGGAGGCCAAAGCAGGTGGATAGCTTGAGTTCACAGGTTACAGACCAGCCTGAGCAAAAAACAAGTCCCCATCTCTACTAAACTGAGGCAATAGGATTGCTTAAGCCCGTGTTGGAGGCTGCTCTGAGTTATGATGCCAGAGCACTCTACCCAGGGCATTGGCTTGAGACTCTTATCTCAAAAAAAAAAAAAAAAGAAGAAGAAGAGGTATTGGTGAGAAGTGTGCTCCCAGACATTGGGTTACTTGGCAAAGATCTGTCCACTGCTGCCCTTCCCCCAGTCCCTGATATACATATACTTTAAAGAAATAACACCAAATGCTCAAATTGGGGAAAAACCCAGATGTAAACTGCCAACCTCGTTAAAGCTGGTTATTTACCAGGGCATCTGACCTGTGTTTGCTTTCATCTTTAGAAAGTCAGCAACTAGGGGGATTTCTTTTAGTTTAGCAAACGGCTTTATCTTTGGTAACTCAAAGTCTGGCATACACACACAAAACCATATTTGCAAGCTTTCTTACCAAACAGGCCTCTGCTTCTGAGTGAATCTCTGTGTGTTATATTGAGCTCCATCAGGAGCATAGGAATCCTCACAAATGTTAGGCTGTATTAAATCATATATATTTATTTTTTGGTGCATAAGAAGTTTGATGTATAATTCATGTCTGCAATTTATTTTATATTTTCTTTTCCAAAACAATATGTAGTCAGTTTCTTAAACATGCTGTGAATGAATAAAAGTACTTTTCATTTGTAGGAGAAATAACCTTTCTTGAGCATCATTCCTCGTTATTTTGTAGCATTTTTTTTACTTATGATTCATTAATATAATAGTCTCAATTTGAGCCTGGCACAAGGGGCTCCCACCTATAATCCTAGCACTCTGGGAGGCCGAGGTGGGTGGCTTGCTTGAGCTCACCAGTTTGAGACCAGCCTGAGCAAAAGTGAGACCCCATCTCTTCTAAAAATAGAAAAACTTAGTGGGGGCATTGTGGCCGGCGCCTGTAGTCCTGTAGTCCTAGCTACTTAGGAGGCTGAGGCAAGAGAATCACTTAAGCCCAAGAGTTTAAGGTTGCTGTGAGCTGTGATACCACAGCACTCTACCAAGGGTGACACAGTGAGACTCTGTCTCAATAAATGAATGAATGAATAAATAAATAAATAAAAATAGAAAAACTGAGGCAAGAGGATCACTTGAGTCCAAGTTGGAGGTTGCTGTGAGCTATGATGCCACAGCATTCTAACCAGAGTGACAGCTTGACACTCTGTCTCAAAAAAAAGTCTCGGCTCGGCGCCTGTGGCTCAATGGGCTAAGGCGCCAGCCACGTACACCTGAGCTGGCGGGTTCGAATCCAGCCCGGGCCTACCAATCAACAATGATGGCTACAACCAAAAAAAAAAAAAAAAAAAAATGGCTGGGCGTTGTGGCGGGCGCCTGTAGTCCCAGCTACTTGGGAGGCAGAGGCAGGAGACTCGCTTGAGCCCAGGAATTGAAGGTTACTGTGAGCTGTGATGCCACAGCACTCTATCCAGGGTGATAGCTTGAGGCTCTGTCTCAAAAAAAAAAAAAAGTCTGAATTTGTAGTCTAATTAAATCTTATTCTGTAATATCATATTTGTTTTCCTTTCCATCAATCGCAATCTTCTATAGCAATCAGTCTATGAGCTTTGGAATTTGGTTCATTTAATTTGGTTGGCCACTAAAAATTAATCATGATATGAATAAATTTCTTCTGTGACTGAGCTTTCCTTCTCTTCCAGAAAAGTGTAAAGAATCTGAGTTTTGCAGATAATGATAAATGGGAAGCCTAGCATTGAACCGGAGTATTGATCTAAGTGAAAGAAAGAAAAACAAATTTTAGTTAAAAAGGGGTATGAGTCTAGCAAGAAAACATTTTCTCAGATAACCATAGGAGGACATGGGCATTCAACAGAGAAAAAGAAAGAAGTGTTTAATAATCTGAACACAGTATTACTCGAGTCTCTTTAGTTTGAAAATGACTAAAATAGAGCTTAAACTAATATAAGCAAGTTTCTAAGGACTTTATTGCTACCATAACTGGGAGCTGTAGGGGAGCAGCTGACCTCAGGCTATCCTGAAATCTTAGTCTCAGATGATGTCAGCAGGACACTCTACAGTGCTCAGCTATTCTTTCATCTGTATAAGCATCATTCTTAAATATGCTCTCCCAACAACTCAGCAAAGATTACATAAGCTCATAGCAAACTGATTCCAGTAAATAGAAGCCCAAGTTCCTGAGAGCTCCGGAAAAAGTCCTGGGAACGAAAGCTCTGATTCACTCAGCTTTGCCATGTGCCCATGCCAGAAACAAATGCTATTACCCAGATGACACATCTTGGTTCTCAACATTATGATTCTATAAATAGTGAAGGTCTTTTTCTCACCTCCCAAAGCAAGAATTGCAAGACCCTACTCTGTTGTTTTGCTAAACTCAAAACTTTGAATGTAATCCTCTGGACTTGCTTAAATTGTTTATTTTCCTTGCTGAGTCCAAACTGCAGAATGTACTTTTCCGCACTTGTTTATCATTAGGACATCTACACCACTGATAATGGAATGGTCACATTGCCCTACACATTACATTGGTTTCCTTGTTCCTTATCTTAGGACCATTCTAAATACTTGCAACATGTAAAACCTGTGCTAAATCACAGAGGACAGGATAATCTCACTTTCAAACTAATCCTTCTATTAGCAGCAAATAAAAGCGTTTACTTTGGTTTTGGGTGTTTTTTTTTTTCTTTCTTTTAGAGTCAGGGTCTCACTTTATCGCCCTCAGTAGAGTGCTGTGGTGTCACACAGCTCACAGCAACCTCCATCTCCTGGGCTTAGGCGATTCTGTTGCCTCAGACTCCCGAGTAGCTGGGACTACAGGCACCTGCCACAACGCCCGGCTATTTTTCTGTTTTGCAGTTTGGCCAAGGCCAGGTTTGAACCTGCCACCTTCAGTATATGGGGCCAGCACCCTACTCGATGAGCCACAGGCGCCACCCCTTTTTGGAGGTTTTTGACACAGAGTCTCAAGCCGTCACCCTGGAGTGTGATGGTGTCAATGCTCAAAGCAACCTCAAACCTTTGGGCTTAAGTAATCCTCTTGCCTCAGCCTCCGAAGTAGATGGGATTACAGGCATCTGCCACAACACCTGGCTATTTTTGGTTATAGTTGTCATTGTCATTTGGCAGGCCCAGGCTGGATTTGAACCCACCAGCTCCAGTGTATATAGTGTATGTAGCTGGCATCTTAGCCACTTGAGCTACAGGCACCGCCAAGAGCTTTTACTTTCTTGCTTCACTCTTACTGACTTTATTTCAGGACGCTTGACAGTTTTAAGCTATGAGAAAGTAAAAGTCCTTTAAAAATTCAAGGTAGAAAATAAAGAAAGTGGCTCGGCACCTGTGGCTCAATGGGCTAAGGTGCCAGCCATGTACACCTGAGCTGGCGGGTTAGAATCCAGCCGGGACCTGCCAAACAATGACGGCTGCAAGCAAAAAATGGCCGGGCGTTGTGGCGGGCACCTGTAGTCCCAACTTGGGAGGCAGAGGCAGGAGCCTCGCTTGAGCCCAGGAATTGGAGATTGCTGTGAGCTGTGATGCCACAGCACCCTATCCAGGGTGATAGCTTGAGGCTCTGTCTCAAAAAAATTTAAAAAAAAAAGAAAGAAAGAAAGAAAAATTACATCAATTTGGTATAAAACAACTGACAGTGACATTTCAAGTTGCCATCTGGGAAACTCACCACATACAACTAATTAATAATGCTGGCCTCATACTTGGGATGAGTAGGTGTTATCAGATTAAAGAACTGCATATACAAAAGTCTGGAGAGGAGACTGAACTTGGTGAACTACAAGAACTCAAAAATCCCTATACTATTGAGGAGAAAGGGGGTGGATTACAAAGTAGGCATAGCCCAAAGTAGGAAAGCCTTAAAGACAATAGGGAAGAATAATTCTGTGCTCAGTACTGGGGATACTGTGGTGAACAATACATAGAAGGTTTCCTTCCTCATGGAGCACACATTCTAGTGGAGACATTCAGTTATTTCACAAATATTTATTAAAGCCACATTATGTACAAGGCACTATCTAGATCCAGTGGATGCTGCAGTGAACAGAACAGACACAATTCCCTGTTTTCAGTTTACTTTTTCATATCAGACAATAAATAAGGAAATAAATGCTAAGAAGGAAACCTGGTAATAAATAAATAAAACAGCACTATCCAATCAAACTTTCTGTGATAAAAATATACTGTATCTTCATTGTTCAAAAGGATAGGCATAACCACATATGTGAAATGTGGTTATTGTAACTAAGGAGCTGAATGTTTTGTTTTATTTAATGTTAATTTTTTTTTTCCGCAGTTTTTGACCAGGGTTGGGTTTGAACCCACCACCTCTGGCATATGGGGCCGGTGCCCTACTCACTGAGCCACAGTGCCGCCCTAATGTTAATTTTTTTAAGAGATGAGAGTGTCTTGTTAGGCAATGTTTGCTGTAAAACAAGAGATGCAGGTGGCTCACATCTGTAATCTTAGCACTCTGAGAAGCAAAGGCAGGTAGATCACCTGAGCAAGAGTTAGACACCCCCTCATCTCTACTAAAAATAGAAAACTAGAGGAGTGTTGTGGCAGGTGCCTGTAGTCCCAGCTACTCGGAAGACTGAGGCTAAAGAATCTCGTGAGCCCAGGTGTTTGAGGTTGCTGTAAGCTATAATGATGCTATGGCACTTTACCCAGGGTGACAGAGTAGGATTCTGTCTAAGAAAATAAAAAGGTTTTGCTTTTTTTTGCCCAGACTGTAGTGCAGTGGCAGTGTGATAGCTCTCTGCAACCTCATACTACTGGGCTCAACTAATCCTCCTGCCTCAGCATCACAAGTAGCAACCAACCCAAGCTAAGTTTTTCAACTTTTTTGTAGAGACTATGTTGCCCCGACTGGTCTCAAATGCCTAGCCTCAAGATATCCATCCTTAGGCTGGGGGCAGTGGCTCATGTCTGCAATCCTAGCTCTTTGGAAGGCCAAGGTAGGTAGATTGCCTGAGCTCAGAAGTTTGAAAACCAGCCTGAGCAACAGCCAGACCCCCTCTCTTAAAAATGAAAAAAAAAAAAAAAACTGGGCATTGTAGCAGGCACCCGTGGTCCCCAGCTAATTAGGAGGCTGAGGCAAGAGGATCTCTTGAGCCCAAGAGTTTGAGGTTGCTGTGAGCTATGATGCCATCACACTTTACCCAGGGTGATAGAGTAGTAAGACTCCTCATAAAAAAGGACAGAGAGAGACATATGCCTGTGGCTCAGTGAGTAGAGCACAGGCCCCATATACCAAGGGTGGCAGATTTGAACCCGGCCGCGGCCAAACAGCAACAAAAAAATAGCCAGGCGTTGTAGCGGGTGCCTGTAGTCCCAGCTACTCAGGAGGCTGAGGCAAGAGAATCTCCTAAACCCAAGAGCTGGAGGTTGCTATGAGCTGTGATGCTACAGCACTCTATCAGGGGCAACAAAGTGAGACTCTGTCTCTAAAAAAAAAGAGAGAGAAAGAGAGAGGTTGGCGCTTGTAGCTCAGCAGCTAGGGTGCCAGCCACATACACTAGAGCTGGTGGGTTTGAATCCAGCCTGGGCCCGCCAACAACAACAATGGTCTGGGCACCCTAGCCAGCTCAGCGGAGCCGGCGGACCTGCCGCCTCCTCCTTGGTGGTGTTGGTGCTGCGGCAGCCAGCTGAAGAGCAGGCGGGCTGGATGACAGGCAAGGAGGGGGACCTACAACGCCCACCAGAGGCTCCAATAGCCAAAAAGGCTGGACGACTGCTGAGGAGACACCTATGCCTTGGTGTCTCCTTCACTTTACATTTGGGACTAAATGTGGAACCCCCATTTCCTATGCCTAGGTCAGTTTCTTGCGAATTTCCTAGGCCTGAATTCCATGGATGGACTGTGTCCATTCATTGATACACTCATTCACCTTGCCCCTGGTGGAAGGGACTGTATTCATTTGTTTCCTGGCCAAG